>JAODAL010013592.1:0-90684 GCA_025379985.1 Phyllomedusa bahiana
TTCCTTTCAATTTATTATAGAAAGGTAAAATACCGGGGCCATTGGGTTTAAAGTCACCCCACTCCACCTCTGCCTTTCCCCTCCCACCACATGGCTTATGTCTAAGGTCTTGGGGACCTATAAAAATTTGGGGAAACAAGGCATGTCCCTATAAAACTTGGGAAACCCCAAAACATGACCAAACCCTTTAAACGGGTAAAATCGTATAAAACATTAGGATATGCAAAAATGTTTAAAAAAAAGGGGAAATTATTTATAAAGGGTACATGGCCCATTTCCCCCGGATGGGACGTGGGGAAAAAAACCCTCCCTGAACTAAGGCGGCGGATCCCTTTAACACTGGGGATGTTAGAAATAATTGAGGGGTACTTTCCCCCGGCAAGGGCGCCTGTTTTTTAGACACAAGGGATAATCCCCTTTTTCCACCGTTTTTTTTGGTTTGGGTTTAAAATTTTCCACCCCTCCCCTAGAAAAGGCGATTTTTGAGAAAAAAAATAAATACCAAAAGGGAAACCATTTGGGTTTTTTGTTTAAAAAAAATTACAACCCAATGGCATTAATGATTTCCTTATAAATTTTTCGCCTTTTTTTTGATTTTCCCCTTATATTTCTTTTTAAATTTTCATCTTCTTGTAAATTTTTTGTAATTTTTTTAAATCCCTTTTTGGGTTGGGGACGGTATTTACTTTTTTTGTAGATGTCTCCCTACCATTTGTCATCTCTGAAACAATAACCCCTTTTATTTTTTTTTAATTCCCATTTATCTCGGGCTTTTTTGTTAAAACTTTTTAATTAATGTGGGATTGGGGGCCCTTTTCTTTCAATTTTAATAAAACCCCATTTCCCATTGTTTTAAATTTTTTAAAATTTTGTTTTAGGGTTTACGGGCCTGCCCTTACTTTTGGCTTTCCTGCCCCTAGATTTACAGCATGTGTTCTAGCATGCCCCCTTTTTATGTAGGGCATTAAAAACTTTTTAGGTGCTGTTTTGGTTTAGCCCTTTTTTTTTTGTCCAGGGCCCCCAGGGATTATTCCCTGCCTTGTGCAGACGGCCAGCTGGCTTTTTAGAGGCTTCGGGGGGTGGGCAATTTCCATCCTGTGCTTTGCCAGTTAAAAGCATTTCATCCATTTATTTTAAATGGGTCGCTCCCGGTAGCACGGCAAAAGGGGGAAACCGGGTCGTCTCTCCGGCGCGCAAAACACCCCTCCCGGGGCCCCTGAGCTCCGGGCGGAAGCCGGGGTTCTTTTTCCACCCCCTCCGGGCGACATAACCAATTTCATACCAATCGGCCCCTTATCTTAAGGGGGGGGGACTTAGCGGGGTTCTTTTGGGGCCAACCTCTTTGGGGTTTTTAAATTCAAATTTTTTTGGTGCAGCGTCCGGCCCTCATCTTTCTGGCCCCCCTGCAAACTATATCACTTTTTAAGGCTTCTTTCTTTTTTTGGGGGAAATTTCTTTAATGGGGGAGTCCATGAGTATAAATTTTTTTCAAAAGGGCGTGAGTATATTCTTACCCCCGGGGTTTTAAAATTTAAAACCTTTTGTTGATTTAATTTGGTTTTTTTTCATGTGGCAAACCCTATTTTGTGTACCTTTAAAAATCTTTGACAAAATTTTTATTCCCGTTCCCCCGTGTTTTTTTTTTTTGGGGGTGCTGCTTGTTCCCCGATAAACCCCCATCTTCGTGGGGGAAAAACGTGGGACAGGGAAACCCTTGAGTCATTGTAATTTTTTCTTATCTTTGGGGACGTTTTTTGGTGGTAAATTTTTTGGGGCTTTTTAACCCTTTGGGTTTTTTTTCACAGTATTCTTGTGTTACCTAAAGGGGTTTTTTTTTGGGGGGGATTTTTTTGGGCTTTTTAGATAGGTTTTCCCTTTTGGGGTCGCCTTTTTTTAGGGCGGGGGCCCCCCTTATTTCCCCATTTGGTGGGGCCAAATAGGGCCTTTTAGGGCTTTCATTTTTTAAAAATAGTTAATAAAAGGTTATTTTTTTTTAAATTTTTATTTACCCTGAAGGTATCTGGGCTTTTTTGTGTTTTTTTTTTTTGGGATTATTTTTGATACCGGGGCAATATGACTTTCAGTTTTTCCCCCGCCGGGAAATTTTTGGGAGTAATTTTGTTTTCTGTTTTTTGGGGTTTGAAACACTCTGAAAACTGCGTCCAAATAAGCCGTGTGAACATACCCTTATGTATCAGGTCTAGAAATCTCATGTTGGCAGCTGCAAGGTAATAGAGCCTGCATCAGGCGCCCTATCCACCCCCCATTTTAGGCCTGGACGCGCCCCTTCTATTTTTGGGGGGCGGAACGCCATTGAATTCGTAAAAACATCGCTGATTCCGTACCCAGAAAGTGGAGGGTATAAGAATCGGAATAGTTTGAAGTAAATATAGTAACTTCGGGAGAATCGTCATGTTTATAATGTTCATTCTCCCAAACCACAGGAAATCCTTCTGACACCAAAACCCCCGACAATTGGTTTAAACCTTTTTAATCAAGGCAGAAAATTGAATTCAAATAACTGTGATAAATGTGCTGGGATTTTAATCCCCAGATATTAGATTTCTTTCCCAGGCCAAGAAAAAAAGGGAAAATGGATTTAATAGCATTGACCATAGTCTGGTCAAGTGAAATGTTCAATGCTTCAGACTTGGAATAGTTGATTTTGTGATTGGGCCCCGAGCTGAAACGAGGGCCCAAATCGGCATCAAAAAGGGGGGGAGCATATGAAAGGGTTTTTTAAATTTGATCAAAAATGCCGCAAACTGAGCATTTTTAAATCCCGCCCCACCCCTTGTTACTCTTGATGTCCGGGTTGGATGGTATAGCATCCATCAAATGCTCTATGATTAATACGTACAATAATGGCGACAGAGGGCAAACCTGCCTGGTGCCATTGCGTATGTCAATGGCACTCGATAGGGAACCATTAATAGTGCTATCTTGGTAGTAAATAGGGTCCCAGTCCTATGTGCTTAATGCGTGTCTGATAGGGAGTCCCAAGAGATCCTGTCAAAGGCTTTCTCAGCATCAAGAGACAGGATCATCAAGGGCTCCCCATGTAAGCGGGCATGTCGAATAATATCCAGCATCTTTAGGGTGTTCTCTTGTTTCTCTACCATTGGTCTGGGTGGATCAGGACAGGCAAATGGGGATTAAGTAGATTAGCTTAAAATTTGGCGTAGATTTTGAGATCAACATTGATGAGGGAGATGGGTCTATAACTCCCACATACATGTGGGTCCTTACCCGCCTTCGGCAGTACTGTAATATGAGCCATAGAGGATCCTATAGTGAAGAGAGCGGAAGCAGAGATATTATTAAATGCTTCTAGAAGAATAGGAGAGATGGAAGAAAGCAAGGTCTTAAAAAATTTGCTAGAGTAGCCGTCGGCCCATGGCTTTTCCCATTGGGGAGATCCTTAATAACCAACTGCAATTCCTCTATAGAAAAGGGCTCCTCCAGCTCCTGAATGGGGAAGAAGGCCCTTGTCTCAATGAAGAGGGTGGGCCAGTAGAGAGCCGATATAAACTGGAATAGTATGAATTAATTTCTTTTGTGTTGTTGGCAAGACAACCTGAGCTGGTTTTTATACATGGATTAAAATATTATGTCATTTTTTTTCCCTTGTGGCTTTTGCCAAAAGATGGCCTCCAACCTGGCCATTAGCAAGTCCTGCAATACTGTTTGAGAGGGCCTCCTTGTGCAGTAGTTCTTAGGATGATCCTTTCTGCAAGGCCTTCGTAATGACAACAGAACAGGCCTTTTTTAGGCAGTTACCATGCTTAAAGGGGTTGTCTCACTACATTGATTCATCTTACCTCAGTCCTGTTTTCTTGGTTTCACGTTGAAGTCAGGGGTGTGTTTACTGGCTTCCACTAGGCTGCAGTAGAATCCAGGTCTGTAGCTATAGCAACCAGTGCTGGCAGCCTATCAGGAGAGATCAAACAGGTCTGTAGTTATAGTGACCTGAGGAGCTGATGCAGCCCATACAAGAGGGGATATCTAGGAATAGGTAGGACACTGTTAATGGACATATATTGCAAAGGGACTTGTTTTTGCAAGATCTTTAACATAAAAAGCAATCCTTGTAGTGAGACAACCCCTTTAAATAAAAGACGCATTTCAGGGCTTCCCATTTGAGTATGGGAGATGTGCTGTCTCTAGCATGGTCTGACACAAAATGCTCAATATTTTGTTGAAGATCAGCCAAACAAGCAGAATCTAACAGTAGGGATTTGTTTAACTAGAATAATCTCCACGATCTGGCCTGAGTGGACAAGAAAAGGAGATGAAGACTGACATAAACCGGGTGTGATCCAACCAGAGCACGCTACCTATGGTGGAAGACCGCATCCAGGGAAGAATGCTATGTTGAAGCAGCATGTAATCAGTATGGCCTGTAATCCCTGATGGGTGCTGAAGCCGCCAACCACCTAAAAGTCGAAACTGGAAGAGGGTCGTTTTGACCCATTTAATGGCAGAGTAAGAGATAGATGAGCATCCTGTGAAGTTATCCAGAGTTGGGTTAAGGGTGAGATTGAAATCCCCACCAGAGAGGATAGTACCTCTCTCACAGAAATTAAAGGGAACCTGTCACATAGATTATGCCCCCCTTGCTGAGGACAGCACAAGCTAGTGACAGACATACTGTTTCCAACGCTGTGTCCCTTATTCTGTAAGATGCAGGAGTTTTAGCGTATTTATTTAATGCTCCAATTTCAGCCAGAAAAGAGCCCCAGTTTTTCATGGCGGGTGTTCCCCGCCACCCAAGACTAGGCCCACCCATTTTGAGTTTTTTCACAGTTTTACCTATTAAAAGAAAAGGTTAATAGTTGAGGTGGGGGGGGCTAGTCTCGGTAGGCGGGCTTTAAATTTAAAAGGACCCCTTTTCTTTATCCTTTCTGCTGAAAATTGCTAGATTTAGATTAAATCTCTAAAAAAGCGATCTTACAAATAAGGGGCCCCAGCGGGGAAAACAGCGGGTCTGTCACTAGCTTGTGTTGTCCTCAGCAAGGGGGGGGATAACATTGACGGTTTCTTTAAGTTATCGGGCCCTTTTTTGTGTATCTTTTTCTATTACAAAAACATTCCTTTCAGGTTTTAAATATTTAACAACAATATCTCAGACTTCTGAAAAAAGTCCATGAAACACAATGGCATCTCTACTGCTTTTCCATTTTACTACTGTGTACTTTTATTTCTCATTAAGATAGTTGCAGCCAGCCATTATATACTGTGCCTAAAAAGGTAATACATTTCCAAGTTCATTATGTTCTTACAATGCGCCCTGTAATATGCACTTTGGAACATTCATGCAAGCTACTTATTTCTGACACTCCCTGGTACCAACCGGTTTAAAGGTTACTAGTATAGTGTAAAGAAGTTTTTCTAAGATTTTTTCCTGGTTATACCATTAAACCTCAGTGTTCCCTCTCTGCAGTCTTTTCAATCACTGGACTGCTTGTTTAAGCCACAGTTTTGGCTTAACGGTGTCGGTGTGTTTCCACTATGAATTATGCCCCGAGGGGCGACCTGTTCAAAGCAGTAACTACCATCTACCCTAGAAGTGGCTGAGATTACAATCAGAAAGGTTCTTCGTACTCCCGTTAAAGCAGGGACATACCAAACAAGACCCATTCGTGAAAAATTATAACATCATAAAAAAATTTTAAAAACACTGGGAAAGTGACTTTAAAAATTTTATTTGTTTAAATTTAAAAAACAAAACCAAGGAAAAATTAAAATATATTTCAAAAAGCCCTAGCAAAAGGGTTTAAAGGTTATCTGTCCCTGAAACCAAAAAACGACTACTATCAATATGTATGTGGATTTTCGTCCTGAAAGGGCACCCCATTGGAACCCAGGGTATTTAGCCCTGAAAACCCTGAAAAAGAACCCAAAAAAAAGACGGGCTTAATGTAGCCAAATGGTAAAATATTAGTAAAAATTTCACCCAAAGTATAGCATCAGGTACTTTACAATGGCAAGGTCTTTTCGTTTATGGACTGCTTTGATTAACTCCTGTCCTGTTTGGCCCCAATAACACAAAATGGTGCTTTACGGGGGCAGTCTGCATCTTAATAAAAGCTTACAATTCCCTTAAGGGACCTGTACATCCCCGTCTGTTTTATTAAAACTTTTATTCCCCAGAAAAAATTCCAATTCTGCAGCATCTTCTCTTATAACTCTGGGTAGTGCTGATTCTGTTATTCCTCCTAGAAATGTATTACTGAATGTGTGTGGGGTTACCATTTCTTCGAGGATACTTAGGCCTTTGTATGAAAAATGTTAGCAGTTAGACGGTCTTTGTTCCCAATAGCAACCAAATCGCTTTCGGCTTTTATTTTCCGCGGCACTTATGCAATAAAGGGGTGAGCTCTTTTGGTGGCTATGGGCAACAAAGCCGTTTGGTTATTTTCCCCCACTGAACAAAAAAAAAACGTCCGCTTTTACAGCGGTTTTCGTTTTATAAAACTGCTGAAAAGACGACTGAAAAGAAGCCCCATAGACTTGAAGGCGTGTTTGATCCGTTTTTGGGTCCGAAAAATGCACTCAAAAGCGCTGCGTAAATCGCATCCAACGACGCTTCACTGTAGATGTTACAAAACAAACGTCTTAGGCTATGTTCACACGGCTTATTTCAGAACGTATTTACGTTTGGAAATTTCCGATCGTAAATCCTTTTCCGAAATCCCGGGTTTAAAAAACAGTTTGAAATAAGGGGTAATTTTTGTGGCAGTATTTGCGGCGGGTTTACAATCCCCCTTTTATTATATGGGGTTAAAAAACCCCCCTAATTTGGGCATGCACATTGTTTTCCCGGGCCCTTTTTTCGGCCCAAAACGCGGCGGGGGAATTTCGGCACGGGAAAAAACCCTGCCTTTTAAAGAAGACCCCGGGATTTCCCATTTAAAAAACCCAAAATTTTAAAAGGGGTTGGGCTTATTTACAGGGTTTCGGGGAAAGGATTTACGTCATAAAAAAACGGGGGCAAATCTGTTCCCCAAAAAAAAACCGTGGGGAACCCCCGGGCCCTTTGACCCTTAAAATTTTTTGGGAAATTTTCTACAATTCCTATCTCCCATACAAAATTTACCATCTTTAGGGACTTCTTTTGATAGCATGTAATATGCCCCCCTTTTTGCCAGAAGGGAGCCTGTAAATAGGCCCGGGGCCAGGTAATATGGCCTGTAGCCGAAAATAAACCGTAGCATTTATGACCAAAACCCCCTATTAGCCCCCCAAGCCCGGGGGTAGCCCCCCCATAGGCCCAGGGCCCCGGTTTGCCCCTTGCCAAAAGGGCCCCTTTTAAAACCAAAGGGATTTTGCCCCTTTTAGTCAGGTTGTAGTAATGATAATAAAACAAAAAAAAAAAATTTTCAACCCCCTCCTCCACGGTCTCCCCCATTTCCCGGTCCGGGGGGTGGTGAGGGAGTTTGGGCGTCACGCCCGGTTCGCCTTTTTAAGCAGCTTTCCCGGGAATTTTCCTGGGCGGCCCCAAAGGGTGCCCACCGAGGAGATGCAGGTCGCAGGTGGGATGGGTGAAAGCCGGCGCCCCCCCCGCGACGCTGTTTCTACAGGGGAGAAAAGGGAGGACGGGGGAAAAAATCCATCCTGCCTCCTCCACTCGCTGTGCAGCTGCCAACTGACTCTGCACAGACGTTTTACAATGGCCGCGTAGAATTAGAGGCTAATGGGCGACCGAGGGCCCCCGACCCCCAACCACCTGCGTGTAGGCCTTGGGCCCGGTTCACAGGGGCTTATTCCCGACGGATTTGTGAGCCGTATTGAGCTCACAATTCCGCCGTGAAAAAGGGGGGGCGGGGGCTGGGGGCGCCGCTCCCGGCCCCATAGACAATGCATTGTTTAGGGGCGCGTCCGGCGGCGTAAATAATTTTCATGTCACTTTCTCCCCCCGCGGCGGATTCGCCGGGAGCGGGGAGGGAAGCGACGGATTCCACGTTCTCTATGAGAGCAGTGGATTCCCGAAATTTGACAGGGACGGATTGGGCGTACTGAAGCGCAAATCCGGCGCGGAGTACGGCGCCAATCCGTCCCCAAATAAGCCGTGTGAACGAGGCCTTACTGTTAGACAGTTTTTTGCATAAGGCCTGTTGACTTTATGAGCACTGCTTGGACTATGTCAGTCTGTGCAGGGACAAATCCCTAATTGGCAACACCCAGCTGACAGATTCAGTAATACTTTTCTAGGAGGAATAAGGAGCCGTTAATAGGACGTGTTTGGATTCTTTTTGGATCCGAAAGGATCCAAAAACGCATTGGTGATCGGACCCTAAACGGATCCAACACGTATCCAGTACGCAGCTGCGTGTTTGGATACATGTTGGATGCAGCAGGATCGCACCCTATAGTTTATTATAGGGCTCCTGCTGCGTCTTTCTGACCAAGAATTGATGACCATTCTTGGAACAGATCCGAAAGACGCAGTGAGACACGCATCGGCAATCACTCGTCTGAATGCCGATGTGTGTTTCATAGTAAAAGCAATGTAAGTCACACTGCTATTTGTTAGATGGGTGTTTGGGTCCGTTTGGGGTCCAACAGATGGATCCAAAAACGTATCTAAAAGCGTATGTTCACACGGACTGAGCACGCCGTGTGAACATACCCTAACAGAGGAACAGCACAACGCAGAGTTGTAAGAGAAGATGCTCCAGAATTGTTATTTCACAGGGAACACAATAGACCTGTCAGGAATGACAACAGGTCCTCTCTAAATTGTAGTAAATAGTATGCATTCAGTTTTCTGTTCAAAGGAAAGTGATGGTGGCATTGAATATGATGTTACAGAACAGTTTGTTTTTCTGTATTAAGTAGTGTAGTTGACTACGCTATGCCATACAGTCAGATGAAAGGGTCTGCCCACGCATAGGACACTGCTTGGTTGTATGTCGGGTCAATAGGACCTATCAAATATGTTTGGCAGATGTGTGTTGTGCTGTTCCTCTGTTATTCCTCTTGGAATTGTATAAATACAGTAACAACTAAGTGTAAAATTAGTAATTGTAGCTTAAATGGTAGTCCCTAAGCTTTTCTCATAATGAACCTAGTTGATGACTTCAAGGGGTATTCCACTCCAACTACCATCAGCTCTGCAGAGGAATCGCAGCACAGCTTCATACAAGTGTGTAGGGCTGCCTGCAGCCAGGTGGTGGGAGCACCACTTGCACTTAAATTCTGCCGCTGAGGTAAATAATTTTCAGGTTGGAGGGGGTTCCGGGGATTAACCATCATTGATCACAAAGTGATATGCCATAACTTTATGAGACAGGATTACCCTGCTCATAGTGTTGCGCTTCGGATTCCGGTTGATTTGGCTCCACTGGAGTTTTGCTCAGTTGGCTGTATTACAAGCAAAGGAAGGAATGTCGCTTATTTTATGTCCGCTTTCTGCTAAACTACACTACTTGTTCCATATGAAATTCTCACAAGCATTGATTTTTCTAGGCCAGCAAAGCACCAAGGTCTACTTCTTCATTGAGATGTCTGTGAAACAGAACGAGAAATGGGAGCACACGATCAGGTGCTGGGTTGGGTAGTCCTGGCTGTTCCTTGGTATAGCAGAACTAGGTTATGTATTTGTGAGGTTTGCTATGTTTGCCCAGTGTTTCCAGCTTGTATTTTTCTTTCAATACCCATCTCTAGGGGGTGCTGGTTTTATTGAGATCATGTGTAAAGTCTTACCAACAATGCTTCATGGGTAAAAGTATTTAAATTAGCTTTCCACCAAAAGTTTAAAAAAAACTCTCTCCAGTGTTAACCAGTGGGTCAATGTCTGACCCATTGAAAAGCCTTGAAACTTGACTACCTCGTAAGGTATGTTCACACGGGGAAATTTCGGCACACATTTCGCTGTGCATTTGCGCTGTAATATGGGCGAGATGCGCGCTGCAATTACGGTAATCCATAGTCCTCATAGAGTACGCGCATATTAGTGCGTACTGTACGCGCCGCAGTACATCGTGTGAACATACCCTTAGAGCTGCATCAATTTTATCTATCCTGCCAGTACCCGACTTTGTACTAAAAGAGGCAAGAATCTCCGACATTGCTGTCTACAGATGGGTGTCAGAATTGGCTAATATCCCTAGTCATGTTTCAAGGCACTTTTATAGGTTGGACATTGACTTATAAGGTGGCCACTTATAGGTGGCGCTAGAGAGACAGTTTTCTTCCCTGTGGGGGAGAGAGAAGTCGCATGCCCGTCTCCTGCTATTTACCAGTCTGCTGCAATGGCTGTACTGTAATGTAAAACAGCCGTGGAGGTGCACATTCCCTGACTTTATATAATACTGACAGGACTGCTGACTGCTAAATAAGTTAACTAGCTCTGAACTTTCTTCTAATCTTCTGTCACCTCCTTCTGTCAGCAATCATCTGTAGATAGGCCATGCGCAAGAAAGGTACCTTGTAGCGTGTTAGATTTCAATTCAGGTTCGTTGAACTTTCCGATGCCCTTAAAAGCGTAGGGTCTTCTTTGGTCAAGCCTGCAATAACCTATACACTGCTACAGCAAGAATTCATTGGCGTGGCTATGGCAGGTATAGGTGCTATGGTACCAGGGGGCTAGAATTGTTGTTCCTTTTTGAGGGGGAAAACAACATGGTGGCGTTTTGTATTTACCCTGTACCATGGGTTGTGCTTATTCAGTAAACAAACTGTCCATCCGGTGGTTTCTCCAGAACAAGACATTTTGCCCCTTTGTTCTTTTATTTGCTTTGGGGGGGAAAGTTTTTTAAATTGGAAAGTTTGGTTTTTTGGGGGAAAGAGGGAAAAAGGGGGGGGGCGGGTTATTGTTTAACACGCAGTAGGGTCTGTCTCATGCGTGGACAAAAAAAAGACCTGAAAAAATTATAAAAAGTTCATGAAATGAGTTTTTGTATGCCTGTCAAAAGCAGCTGAAAAAACGGCTGTTTTTTTTCCGCAATTTGCATTTTTGGCGGTTTTTTACAACGTTTTTTGTGGGGCTTTAAATGTTTTTTTTGTATGCATAAAATTTAAATCATTGTTTAACCGCCCCAAAAAGGGTAAAAAAAGCCCCCTTTTTGCATTTATTGTTATCTTGTAGTCGTTTTACGGATTTTGGCTAATAAAATTATCTTGGTTTTTTCGGCAAAATAAAAGTTTTTTTTTGGATTTTGGTGCAAGATCTGCATTTTTACGGTTGTTGCCTAATAAAGCTATCTCCTTTTTCGCCAAAAATAAGTTTTTTTTTTTTTTTTTTTTTTTACAGATTTTGGCCCAAAAGTCCATTTTTTAACAGATTTTGGTGCTAAAATCTGCATTTTTATGGATTTTGGCGCTAATAAAATTCTCGCGTTTGTCGGCAAAAATACGTTTTTTTACGGTTTTTGGCGCCAGAATCCTTTTTTTTTTTTTTTTTTTTTTTATAAGGATCTTGCCGCTAAAATCCTTCCTTAACATATTTTGGCGCTAATTAAAAAATTAAAAAGGATTTTAGGCCAAAACCCTTTAAAAAAAACGGTATTGGGCAAAATCCGTAAAAAAAGCTTATTTTTGGGCATCAGAAACGAGAAACTTTATTGGCGCAAATTGTAAAGAAAAATGATTTTAGGCCCAAATCCTAAAAAAAATTACGAAAAAAATAAATTGAATTCCCGCCAAAAATTGTTAGCGACCAAAGCCTGATCATTTTATTACAAAAGGTACAAAAAAGGACACATGAGACACTTGTATACAAATTTGATCAGGTATAACCTTTGTTACACCCACTATAGGGGGGAATTTGGTCTCCTGGGAGGGTTTTCATTGAAAAATCGCAGCAAAAACGCAGCGGAAACGCGCCAAAAAACGTCCAGCGCTTTCCATAGACTCCTGTAGTAAATTTTCTGCCCTGCTCTGGCGTTTTTTAGAACATGTTGCAAAAGACGACCAGTGAAAAAAACGAGCAGAAAAAAGAAGCTCAGTGTAGAAAGCAGGAGGTTTTTACATTAGTCTATGGGAGATGATTGCAGTCGTTTTTCCAGCGTTTTTAGAAAAAAAAAAACGCTGGAAAAAAATGACCTTTTTCTGTGCAGTGGGAAACAGGCCTAAGGGTAAGTTTTCGTTTTCGTTCTGTTGCATCATTAATACTTGTAAACAATGCATCAAAAATGCATGAAATTAAACACATGCATTTTTAAAACATTTTTTTCTATCATTAAATTAAATTTGCAACACAGGTGAAATTTGGGTGAATTAAAAAAGTATTTATTTTTTTTGGATGCATGCGTTTTTGATATGTTCAAAAAACGCACAGTGTGAACCCAACCAACAGAATGAAGAGGTATTCCTATCTCATTGATTATCATCTCATTAGCTGTAAACATGCATGCAAAGGTCAATAAAGATTATTACCAAGTACATTGCTGTACAGATTTTGCTTCTTTTCAAAGATAGAACAGTTTTTCTCTACTGCTTGTATACAGATAGTTTCCTAGGTTACTGACAACCTCTCTTGGCTGGTGACCTAACTTCCTGCTGTGTCTCATAAGCAGGACAACAGCTTACTGAGAGGTACTTTAACCCTTTTATAGTTTGACACAGAGGACACTCAAAAGCTTTGTTCTCAGCTGTTAGGGTATGTTCACACGGCGTAATTTCGGCGCGCATTTCGCCGCATGTTTGCACTCTTATACGGGCGAGATGCGCGCTGAAATTACGGTAATCCATAGTTGTCATAGAGAACTATGGATTACGCTTCCTCCTCTCCCCGCTCGTACAATACCATCGTATTGTACGCGCAGGGAGATAAGTGACATGTCAATTATTCGCGGCGAACATGCGCCACGAGTAACTAATGTCAATGGGTCCTGCGGGCAGCCGGCCCCCTGCGCCGCGGTAGTGCGCGTATATAAGCGCGAGCTCCCGAAAGACACGATGTACTGTGGCGCATACTGTACGTGCCGCAGGACATCGTGTGAACATACCCTCAGGGCTGCAAAGTAACACTGTTATCTTTGTTGATAAATACACAGATAACAGTGTAACTCTTAAAGAATTACTGTGACCTCCTGCTTGGACAGCATCATTGTTTTTCACAACCCCTCCATCACCAATTTCATCTAACAGGCTCAGCTAGGAATAGGAACTAGCTGAGCTAAAATGTCAGTCATTGCTGTAGAACCACCCACAGCCTGCAAAAGAAGTGCAAGATCATCTAGACCAGGGGTGTCAAAGTTAGGCCCACAGGACAGATTTGGCCCTCAGTGTAATTTTATTTGGCCAGGCAGTGTACAGAGGAGAAAAGGAAGAAGTCAGGATCTGTCATTACACTGCTCTCACTCCACCTCTCCTCCTGCATAACGTAAAGAAGGGTCCATGTGGCAGGAGAAACAACTCAGATATGGAGACAACTGATCAGATAAGAGGAGCTCACAGGGAGAAACAAGGATCCGGAGACTCGGCACTTAAGGCCATGTGCCCACGGCACCAGTTTACAGCCGGTTTTTTAGACGGTTTGCGGTTTTGCAAACAGTCTGAAAAACCGGCTGCAAACTTTTCCCGAAAAACGTTGTACTTGTTCATTGTTCCGTCTGGTATTCGGACGGAATATGAACAAGTAATTGGGAAGGGAAGGGAAGGCTTTTCTCTGCTAATCGAGGAGAAAAGCCGTCCCCCGACGGCCATGTACACGGCACAAAAACCGGACAAATACCGGTCGGATAAACCAACCGGTATTTGTCCTGTGCCGTGGGGACACGCCCTAACCCTTCCAGCTCCTTCTCAGCCCCAGCATCTCTGCAGGCAGCAGGGTACTCCAGAGACGCCGCTCCATGCAGCACATAGTAAGCACTGTTATGTACTGTTCTTTCACATATTTGTACTTGGTAATTAAATCGCCTCTAAATTGCATTTTTCCAATCTGAATAATCCCAAATTTGATAAGCTGTGGTGTTACGGGCTCTGATATCTATGTGCTACAAAACGGACCTGCACTTAAACATGACTGTATCGTTTAGTGACTTTAGCTGTTTCTTCTACTTGAATTCAGTTATGATAAATTCCTGAACAGAAAGATTGAGCCTGGATCTCCGCTGCATTAAAACGTAGTCCTTGAGGCGAAAGTCACATTTTTCTTCCCCCTGATAAATTTGTTAAGGTGAAATCAGAGCTGGTTCCCACATGATTGCCACTAATGCCCATATGATGATCAGTACATGACGGGCAGGAAACACTTGTGACTCCTGTCTCAGTGTCCTACTCCTGTGTCTTGAAGTTAGAGTCACATGTAACTGACCTCTGTTCTTTCTCCTTTATGCTAAATAAGTTATCGCCTACAGGGCAAATATTTGGGAACTGCAAGACATGGATCTCTAAACCAAATTTGTTTCCAGATGTAAACCCGGTGGTGTATAATATCACTCATGGCGTCGGTGTATTAACAAAGGGACACTGTGTTACGTAAATATTTTCTTAGATTTGGGAAAGCTGTGTAACTTTGCAGATACGTTTCTTTACTCATCCGATAGGATTCATGACAAACGCCCTCTAAGCTGGTCACAGACAGTAGCAATCCTTTCACTCTGTTATCCCTCCTTACTCCCTTTTTAACTAATAAATTTTATTTGTGCAAACATAAATGTTATGTTGAGGACGCACAGGAAAATAAGTGTCTACCAGATTCAAATGGGAAAAAAAAACCTTTCCTATCAGACCCATGTTTTAGCTGATGGCAGACCTTTGTCATAGGTCTGCCAATTAGGGAATCTGTCGCAAATTTTTTTCTACTTATTAAATCAAGCCCCTGATCCATATGTTTTTCCTCTTAGTCGTTTTTATTTCCTGATTGTAGATTTCTCTATTCGGCCGTCTATATATGATTGTGGGGAAGACATTCTTGCTTGCATGCTTTAACAGCAGTCAGAGAGATACTTTACAGCAGCTTCATGCCCATAGGATTCTTAAGACAGATTCTGTCCCATAGACTTGTATAGGAGTTTTCACTGTGAAGGGAGGGGAGGGGGTGAGAGCTGTGACATCTCCTCTTGTGACTGGTGGATTCTGTGTTATCTATTCACACTGGTGTCTCCTTTCAGTTTGACCCTGCTTTTACTGATAATGAGCAGACACTGAAAATCTCCCTCTACAGAACGGGAAGTATCAGACTATTATTAGACTTAGTGGCCAAAGTGAAAACTGCAGGACTTAAGAATCTATAAAAAATACTGAAAATGATATGGAAAATTAAAAAAAAAAACATAACCAAAAATTCCTAAAAAATGTTTCTCACATTTTTATGTTAAACACAAGAAGTCATTTTTTGATGACACATTCCCTTTAATGGCCAGATACAGAACTAAAGTCTAATGTTAGACAGATTTACCCAGAATCTTACCATTTCAGAGTTACTGCACATGGTAGGGCCCATTGTGTAGAGTTGAATGACAATGAATGGAGGCTGTCATCCAAGGGAACGGTTTGTCCTCCATGCGCTCTCTGGGGTGCCATGTGTATAAAGATATTATCTCAGAGCTATGATTTTAGGAGACAATACCTCTGTACATATGACCGCTAACTGAACTCATACAAATAAAAGTGAAGGTATAAACAGGTACAGTAGAGGGGCATTATACTTCTATAGAAGCCTTGTGAAACAAAGCCTAACATGACTGTGTATGTGCCCTTATAGAGTACCTATCACCTCCACACAAACACACAAAATATAATAGTAGATGAAATTCTAAGACTTTTTTCCAATACATGTCATTAGCAATGCAGAGGGCTTTTGTCTATATTTGTGGGGAAAGCAAATATTAGTTTCTTCTTTTCTCAGACAGAGCTCTTTATGTAGCCAGGATTCTCTCGGTTGAGCGTATACCTCCTGTGCAGGGGGAGCTGAGGACCATAGTGCTACATACTGTACTACTGGCACAGCACACTGAGACATAGTGTGACAGGGTTTATAGGCTTTTACATTATTACTCCTACTAGTGTTATATAACATCACAGACATAGGCAGCATGTGAAATCGGTGTGCACATGATGTAGAGTCCTGGCTCCCCACCTGCACAATGGACTCTTCCAGCTCAGAAGTGAGGCAACAAGCTGTCACATAGTGATCCATCAAGCTGTCTATGTGCCGATTGCCCGACTTCAGAGCTGTCTTAAAGGCCCTGCACTTTTTTCTAAATAACGGAATTGCAGGCTGAAATGCTTTGATTTCCCTAATGAAGCATATTTAGGGGTGATGTATTTTTGCCTCTCGTCTATTTCATGTGGGTTTACCTGGAGGTGATAGGTCCTCTTTAAAGGGGTGTTCCCATCTCACACTTTTAGGACATGCCATCAAAGAGTGGTAGGTATGAGTCCCTTCTCTGGTGGGAACTGGCCCCTGCAAGTCTCCATACGGAATGGAGAGTCAGTCTCGCTGGTGCACAGCTCTGCATTCTGTTCTACTGGAGTTCTGAGTGTAACCAAACACACTGCTCCATTATATGAAGTGATTTTTGGGCCTGTTCCCAGTGCTGGAACCTGCACCTATCACACTTGGATAGCATATGCTATGAAAGTGCAAAATTAGAATACCCCTTTAACATCCTCTCCTCTGTCATAGGTTTATCCTAGCAACAGGAACACGAGGGGAAAAGAAAACAACAAAAAACAAAATAGAAAGTAAAAGGAAAAAGAAAAAAAAAAGAAAAAAAAAAAGAAAAAAGAAAACAAAAAAAAAAACAAAAAAAAGAAAAAAGAAAAAGAAAAAAAAAACGATTAAATAAAAGAAAACAAAAAAAACGAAAAAAAAAAAAAACAAAACAAAAAAAGTAACAAAAAACAAAAGAAAAGAAAAAAGAAAAACACAAGAAAAAAAAAAAAAAAGCGAAAAAAGGGGAAAAAATAATAAAAAACGAAAAAAAAAGAAGAATAAAAAATATAAAGAAGAAGAAAGAAAAAGAAAATGCGTATACTGATTTACGGTATAAAATACTAATTGAATCTAAAATTTGCCATCATGTTGTCTCTCCACCCTTTATGTGTATTTGAGTATTCTTCCCATTTCATAACGTGATGGCAATCCAAATTTTAGGATTTCCTCCAACCAAAAAATGAATGACTTGCAGCATTGGTTTTGCGCTTCGCCCCATTTCAAGGTTTTTTCATTAGAGTTGGGAGGCTTGAGCTCGGGGAAAACCGGTGAAGAAGTCCTAGCAATAGCTTTGTTTTAAGAATTTAACACAAAAGTGGTGTCCTATCATAATGATTTATTATCACTTTTAGAGAAATAAAGTAATTCTAGACTTTCGAAGAAATTTCAAAAAAGAAACCAATCATATTGCTTGGTTGGAATATGCCTAATATGCTTATTGTGTTCTTACAGTGAAGAAGATAAAGTTATTCACTGTTGAATGGTATGATCCAAATGCTGCTCTGCAGAGGCAGAACCAGCTGACTATTGAAAACAATCAGATTGCTTGGCTGGAATCTACATAAAATACATATAGGGCCACTTGTATGAAAACTGTCTGGTTCTAAAATTCACTTAGTTGCCCATAGCAACCAATCACAGCTCCCCTCTCATTTTTTCAGAGCACTATATGAAATGAGAGGGGAGCTCTGGTTGGTTGGGATGGCTCCTCTATGGGCATCAGGGTGAGTTTTAGACCTAGACAGTTTTCATACATGTGGCCCCTAGTGTTTTAGAGTGATGTTAGTAGATGTTATTCACTGCTGAATGCTATGATCCAAATGCTGCTCTGCAGGGGCGGAACCAGCTGACTATTGATACCAATCAAATTGTTTGCTATGGAATCTACATAATATGCATATAGTGTTCTTAGAGTGATGGGAATGAATTTATTCACTGCTGAATAGTATGATCCAAATGCTGCTCTGACTATAAAAGGTTGATTGGTTGGGATTTAATTGGTGTTACTGGTAACTGCTCTTCTTTTCATTTACACCAATATTTTCTTCGATTTCTGTTTTATGGGGAACTAACCAGTTTATTTTCACATTGTGTTCTTAGAGTGAAGAGGATAGATATGTGTTTACCGCCGAATGGTATGATCCAAATGCTGCTTTGCAAAGGCGTTACCAGCTCCTGTACTACCCCAAGGATGGATCTGTGGAAATGGTGAGACCTATCTTTGCATAGATGTTAAGTAAATGTGATCTGCACTCCTAATAGTTGTCTGAATTTGTTTGACCTTTTAGAAAAGGTAGAGGGGAGCAAATGTATTTGGCTCATACAGAAAACACAATGGAAAGCTGTTCACATTAAAGTCATACACAAAACATGGAAAGGCAGGCACTGCAATGGAAGGTAAAAAAAGTTGAGTCACTGGAAAAAGGGTTCTCTACTTCAAAAGAGTTCTCTCACCAGACATTAATGGCATATCGAGAGTTGATTTTCATTGATTCCCATGTAAAACTGTGTTGTAGTTAAAGGGGTTTTGCCACGATCTCATCTCATACCTCCTACATCCAAGCTCATGCAGCTCTCGTGTGACTCAGTAAGGGGCTGTGTGATTTGTATGAAATTGCTTTTCATGTGACCCCAGGCTGCAGGGTGGACATCACCATGCCTTCCCTCTTCTCAGCAAAGAATGGTCTGTTGTGTAAAGTACTGTGAGTCGTAAGAGGTAAAACTTGTGCTCCAGGCACAAGGGTACTAGGGTTCAAATCCCTGCAGGAACCAAAACCTGGTGAGTATTTTTTCTCTTTATCAATGCACAGACCTCATTCAGGTTTCTTTTTTTATTTATTTGCACTGTTTTGAATAATTACTAAGGGAATACCAGTGGAAGTGAGTAGAATGACCAGCACCTGGTGGGAGAAGTGATCCGTCTGAGCATGTGCAACCAGGAATGAGAAGCTCCCTGCCCTGGTCGTATTCCCTGGAGAACAGCTGTAAACAATGGATCACTAACAGGACGGCAGCCTTATATCAAAACACGGTGCAGAATTTTTATTAATAATGAATGGAGAAAATGTTTGTTATTTCATTTGCAAGCTTCCCAGGTCAATTTTACTTCGTGGCAAAACCCCTTTAACATGACATGGTTTTTCGGAGAGTAAAATACCCATAGGAATTAATGAAGAGATGCAAAACCTTGTCAACAAGTGTGATGCGTTTTTGGACACTATTTTGGCCGTTGAAAAACTGCCCTGGCCACAAAGATAGTGAATTAATAAAATCAATGTAATCGTGCCTAATATTGAAATCATCATGAAATCCTCATCAAAATACTACAAAAATATGAGGCTTTTTTCAATAGTCGAGTATTTGAAGCCAATTTGGACGCTGAAAAAATAAGCGTACATGTAAGCCATGTGAACCCCAGAAATTAGTGACAGATGCACCTTAACTCTTTAATATCATATGTTATTTAAGCCGTCCTGACCAGGCCATTTTTAGAATTATTCTGTTTGTGCTTATATAGATATATTAAAAAAAAATGTTATGCTGTTAATTTGGTTTGACACACATCTTTTTTTGGGAAAACATGCTTTGCCCTTTTCAGGTCATGCCACAGCATGATTTCTGGTTTTTCTTTAACCACTTAAGCCCCGGGCCTGAAAAGTAGTTAAAGGGGGTTGGGTGAGGGAAAAACAGCCTAGTCCCCCGGGGCCCACTGGAGGGACGGGGGCCCCCTAACTTGGGGTGTATCTCGCGTTGCGCTCCCCCCAAAGGGGGAGCCCCAAGGTCACCCAAATACTGTTCCACTTTTAAACCCTTCCCCACCCTGGCCCAGGGAAAACAACAATGCTGCCACCATTCGCTTTTTTTGTTAGAAAAACCCGGTTTTTTCGTTTCCGTTTTTAATAGCGGGGTCGGGAACCCCCCTTTTGGGACCCTATATCTAAAAGGACCGGAATTGGGGCCGTTGATAAAAGACAGACTAACTCAGATTAAATTTTTATAGTTTTTAATTACCCTTGAAGGGCACACAAAAGGGTTTAATAAGTACAAGTGGATAAAAATTTTAAAAAGGCCCAGGGGAGCGGGAAAATAAAATTATGGATTACAGAAAAAAGGCAGTTAAAATAAGTCAATTTAAACGTTGTTGCTTGGTCCCGGGACCGAAAGGGGGGGCCAGATGTCCCCTGGCTGTTTGCGTGAGATGTTACGGGACCTGCCCCTAGGTACCCCCCTCCTTGGATCAAAAAAAAAAAAAAAGAGCCACCCCTGGCTCCTGGCTTTTTATCTGCGAGGGGAACCCCAATTTGGCGGGCCCCCCCAAAAACACCCCGGGGAAAGGCTATGAACCCTCCCACTCAGGTATGCGTTTCTGATAAAAAAACCAAAAAGGGGATTTAAAACTCGGCAGGGAAATTGGCACAGAACCGAGCCAGTGGAACCATCAAACCGAAGGGGCCTTTTCCTGACGCCTGGAAAATCAAACATGTTTATCTTTTTGGCCCTGGGTAGGCCCGGTTCTGGATATCCAGTCCCCAGGGCCCCTGGAAACCGGGAAAAAGGAAAAGGGCCTGGGGCGTGCGGGGAGCCCCAATTTTTTGCGATATAAACCCGCCAAGCACCAGTTATGACGGATGGGCCTTAAATCGATTGAAAAAACCCGGGAAAAAGCCCCAGGGGTTTTTAATTGATTGAAGTCTTTAAAAGGGGGGATTTAGCATTTGTTCGTGCTTTTAAAAGTTTAAAGAGGTTCTTTTCATGGGTTGCCCCCATGCTGTGGCGACTTCCTACGAGGCTTTTGGGGAAGGAGTTTGGGGCTGATTAACATGAAAATTTGGCTTTTCCTGTGGGGGGAAAGCTGGTTTTTTGGGACTAAAATTAGAGGGTTTGGGGGGAGAGAACTTTTCAGTGGGGGATGCAGTGAAGGGGAATTTTTTCCCTCCACCCCCCCCCTTTTTAAAGGCGCTAGGGGGCAGCACCCCCCCGGGTGCTCCACTACGCCCCCACCTAAATCCCCCCCCTTGTCGGGACAACCCTCGGCTTTCCCGTTTCTGGGCCCTTTCCCGGTGGCGAATGCCCGAAGTTGTATTTTGGGAATGACAGGCCCCCGGAAAGCAAACCTCCCTTTGGTTCCGGCCCGTTTTTGTACCCAAACTCGGGAGGGTTGTGGTCCGTCTCCACGATGAAATGCCCCCCCGAAAGATGGGGCTGCAGCCCCCCTGCGGGGGCCCACACTTCCCCCAGGCATTCTTTTTTCCAGGGTTGGAATAGGCCACTTCCTGGGCAGAAAGCTTCCGGCTCAGGACATAAGGGGATGTTCCTGCCCCTTTGGGTTTTCCCCCGGGCCCTGAGCCCTGACCGAGGCCCAAAAGTCATGGCGTCGGTTTGTATAAAAACTGCCTGGGGGGGGGGGGGGGGGGGGGGGGGGAAAGTCGGCGGCTTGTAGTACTGGGAAGGCGGGGAACAAGGGGCCCTTTTGAGGATTTGGGAAGGCCGCTCCCCAGCGCTTGTCCAATCGACTGGCAGGGCAACCTCTTCCTGGTGAGGTTTTTGTCAGGGGCTTTGCCGGGGGTTTACTATAGTGGGGGAAAAAACCTCCTTTTAGTACCCACTTCCCCAAAGAAGGCCCATCACCTGCTTCTTGGATGGGGGGGGCCCAGGTGCGGATGGCACCCATTTTTCTGGGCTCTGGCTTAAAGGGCCCCTCCCAAACTTCCCCGGGTTTGCCCCAGGTATTTGGACCTCACTCATCCCCAGCTGGCACTTTTCTGGCTTAAAGGTCAAGCCTCCCTGGCGGAAACGCCCAAAGCCCCTGCGTCGGGTGTGGAGGTGGTCCTCCCAGGTGGGATAAAAAACGGTTTATGTCACCCGGGTACCAGCCGCGTCCCTTTAAAGTCCCTTAAGCAGTTGTTGCCCCTCCCCCTTAAAAGCATGGGGGGGACATTCTTCTTGCCGGGAACGGCATGACGGGGGGAATCTTCCATTTCCCAAATGGGGGGGGATAAAGGCAGAGCTTTCCCCTTTGCCCCCAAGGGCAGGGGAATTTTTTTTGCCAATATCCCCCTCAGATCCATGAGGGACAGGTACTTGGCCCCGGCCCAACTGATCGGCAGGTCATCGGGGGGTTGGCTTTGGGGTTTACGAAATCATAAAGGGTTACAGCGTTGACCCCCCCGTAGTCCCCGCAGAACCGGGGGGTTTCCGACCCTTCTTGGGGACAAGGATACAGGCGGGGCCCCCAGGTACGTTGGCCCCTGGATGACCCCCCCAGTTTTCAGAAATCTCGTAAATTTCCCCCCGCAGGTTGTGCTGCACTTCGGGGGAGATCCGATATGCTGAACGCCGGTTTGGGGGGGTGATCCCCGGGGGCCCACTGATGGGGGTTGCCCCCCGTCCTTAAAGGCACGTTGGTGAACAATCCCCCGGAAGGGGTAGAGGTTTCCCAAACAGGGGAACCGTTGGTCCTCCAGGGCTGCCCCACAAACTCCACGTCCCTAGGGGCCCCACCTGCCCGGGCCCCGGGGCGGGCCCAGCCAAGGGTTCCCGTCTGACTTTTGGGCGGGTTTGGCAAGGGGAAAGGGCCACTTACCCCCCCCTCAGATCCCCCCCTTTCCCTCAGGGTTTCCCGGGGAAAGGGGCCCTTCCGTTTCCCCGGGCCCGGGGCCCCGGGGGTGACCGGGGGGGGTTTTACGTACTGGTTGAGTTGCGGGTCCCCACGACAAAATGGACCTTCCCGGGCTGCCTAAAATTGCCCCTGTTGTCCCGGGAACCCGGGACCCCCCTTTTCTGACCCCCTTTGGTAGGCCCTCTACAAGCGTTCGGGTCGTACCCTGCTTTTTGGTGGGCCCGGGGCCCTTTGCATATTCTCGTGTAATAGTTTCTTTCGGGCCCCTTTTTGTCACGGAACCCCGGGGGCCCATCCCAAAATGACCAACACCCCCCGGGGGGTTGCAAATTCTCCTTCCCAGGCCCCCCTTCCCCAACCCAGGGGCCCCCGCACACGTCCCCCCATAAAAGGGCTCGAAGGGAGCAAACCCGGGTTGGGGTTTGGGGGAACTTCCCATTTTGGCGAAATAGTGGGTTTTGGGAGGGGTACCGCCCCCTTCCGCCCGGGGGTTGTGGGACCAACATTTTAACATTCTTCGGGGTGCCATTAAACCATTCACACGGGGCCATTGTCTGTGGGGGGTAGGGGGGCCACCAGATGTTGCCCCTGAAATCATTTTCCAAAAGGGGACTCCATTAGCCCCCGACATAAAAACTGGGTCCCCCCGGTCATTAAAATTTCCGGGGGGGAAAGCCCATTCGGGGAAAATCCCCCGAAAAGGGGGTGGCCACCTTGCGGCCCAAATGGCAAAAGGCTACCGTTTCCCCCTTTTACCGAGTGGGTAAGTCTACTACCGTCAGAAAGAAGCGTTTCCCGGACTGCTGGGAATGGCCCGCGGCCCAATTAAATCCACCCCCCCCTTCCTGAAAGGCCGTCTTAGGGTGCAAAAGGGTTACCAGGGGGGTTTTGGGGGCCTGGGGCCCCCCCCTTCCCCCCCCCTTAAAAGGGTGTCACACAAACGGCAGTGGGGAAAGCCAATCAGCCCCCATCTTTGGCCAGTAGAAAAGCGGGGCCCCCTTTTCCCTTTGGTTTTTTTCCCGTTCCCTAGGTTTTCCCGGTTTTGGGAATTTCTCTTTCGAAAACCCGCAAAAACTCCCCCCTGAAGGGATAGGGTACCAAAAAACCGTCGGCCCCTTTGGGCCACCCCCTCCGGTAAACCCCCGGTTGGGGACCTCACGTGGTAAGCTTTCCTTGGTCCCAACCCCCGACGGGGGTTCTGACCCAAAGGGGTGGCTGTGCCGCCTGCTTTTTGAAAGCTTTCAGGCTGTCGTCGCCGTTTAACGCTCCCAAAAAACTCCCGACAAGCGTGGCCAAATTGGACGGGACCCCAACGTCATCTGTCGGTTCCAGGGGACCATCTCCGGGCCCCCTCCCTAACCTGGCCTTACCGGGTCCGAGGGGAGATTACCTTTGGGGCCCCTGAGGGGGCCTTTCCGGGCCCCCTGGCCCCTCCACGGGGCTGCCCGGGCCCACGCCGCGCAACCGCTGGGGGGGCCCCCTCCCCCTCGGGGGTCTTTTTAAAAATGAAAAGGCCTGCTTGGCCTAACCTGGCCCCCCCGACATAGGGTTTGAGGGGAGCCCTTTTTGGGGCCTTTCCCCTGGGGCCCTCCCCTCACCTCCCTGCCCCCCCACCACAGCTGTCTCCCCCTGCTGCCCTGGCTGTGGGGAACCCCTGCCCTGTGGCCTTTCCTGGGAGCCCTGCCTCCACCTTTCAAGCTCCCCCCCAACAGCGGTTTTTCTCCCTGTTTTTCCCCCTGATGCCGCACCAGAGGACAAAAAAACCCAGCAAAGGGTTGCTGGACACCCCTGCTGCCCATTGCAACCTGCGACCTTTATCTCCTCTCCCCAGGGTGGGGAGGGGGCACACCAAAGTCCCCCACCCCCCTACTCCCCTCATATGCATATTTAAAAAAACATTGTTTGCAACAATTAACTTTGGGTTGGGGGGACTTTTTCACTTTGGGAGGGGCAGACCGGGGGTTTAGGGGCCTCAAAACGGGGTACCACCGCCCCAATTTTGTCCCTAACAAAATACTAAACCGGAATTTTTCGGCGGGCACTTTTCCCAACCCCCCGCTTTTTTTGCCCAGCACCCCCGGCCAAATTAAAACCTTGGCCCCTGGCAGCGCCGGCACAACGCCTCCAAATTCCCGGGGACAGCGCAAATCTTTCCTGGAAACGTCCCTTTGGGGGCACCGTTTAGGGGCACCAAAATCTCTCCGCGCCGGTTTTCCTAAGAGTCCCATGGCAACAGACCGGCCTACGGGGCCCGGCTGGTTTTATCAAGGGGCCTTTTCCCCCCCCCCCCACCCAACACAAAACATTGGGGGGCTTTGGAAAAAGGGGGCTGGGAAAGGGCCCTTTTTGGCGTTGGGGGCATGCGGGCCCTTTAAATTCCCGGCTGTTTGCAAAGGTGCAGAGTCGGGGTTTTTCCCCCAACTGGGGGAAAAGGGGGGTTTGGGGGGCCCCCTGGGCTTAGGGGGGAGGGGGGAAATGGCCCTGCAGGCATTTTTACCCCCTGCTGGTGTGGGTTCCTGGCTCCCGGTTTCCCGTTGTTGGCATTTCTTTATCCGCGGGGTTTTCTGTGGGGGTTTGGGCCCCCCCCGGTTTTTGGTCACGGGGGGTGCTGGTGGAGGTCCTCTGGGCAGTTCCACAAAAACGCTCCGTGGGATGCGCTCCTTCATGTGCTGGACGGGGGGTGAAACTTTTGGGCCCCGAGGTTCCCCTGGTTTGACCGCTCTCTGGAGGGCCCGCATGTGGTCGGCCCCGTTGTCTGTAGGGCCCCGCTGCAAACTCCGGAGCTTTATTCCCGTACATTCAGGAGTGGGGATTGTCTGCCCGGGTCAGTGCCCGCTTGATTCCCTCGTAGTCAGGGGGGACTCGCTTGGGCCCGGGCCCCGGAAGATCTCCCGAGCTTTTAAACCCCTGAGCGAGGGAGTCAGAAACCCGGGCCCCCGGTTTCCCGGCACATGGTGCTGGCGGCAAATTTTTTTTTAAATTCCAGCAGGAAGGTGTCCGGTCTCCCCCTTTATCCAGCTTGGGGGGAAAATCCTCCGCCCCCAAAAATTTTGGGGCCTGGGCCCGAGGGGGCCCCTTCACTGGCGGGGGGGGACCCGGCCTTTTTCCGCTGTTGCCCCCTTTTAATTTGGGGGTCACGGTTTCCCCCTGGGCCCTTCCTTGGGGCCCTCCCGACTTTTGCGGGCCGCCTCTTTCTGCTCGTGACATTCTGCAGCCCGCAGGAGGCCTTGTAGGCGTCGGGGGTTTCCAGCCTCAAAACTTTTGGGCCCGGGAACTTGCAGGAGAATAAACCGAAAGTGAGCTGCCCACTCGCCAATTTGACCACCGTGACTGGTCCTTTAGGAGCCCGAGCCGGGCCCCCCCCTCGCTTCATTGTCCACAGGGCCCGGCCTGGGCCCCAGCTCCCTTTCCCGGCTAAACTACACCGACTGTTTCCTCCGGGGCCCACGCTTTGCCCTTGCTACGACCACCAACCTTGCAAGCAACCTGGGTTACTTTTACACAAAAACTTCAACCTGAAATTTCCCCAAAAACCCTTTTACTTGCCCCTCTGGGGCTTGGGCTGGCTGAGTTAATCTTAAGACCCCACAGCAAAAACAATGTGGGAGTCCTTAGTATTTGGGGGTAAAGACGTGCACTAAAAAACACTATTGTCTTGAACCCACCGCTCTGCCCCCCCCCCCCCCCCCAAATGTGGGGGGCGGGGGGGAAAAAAAAGCCCCCCCCAAGTCCCCCCCCGGGCCCTGGGGGGACACGGGGCCTTAAATTGGGGTGTATCTCGGTGTTGCGCGCCCACTAGGGGAGCTCAAGGTCACCAATACGGGCCCCCCCTGTTTAAACCCCTTTTCCCCCCCCTGGCACAGGGGGAAAAAACAATTTCTGCCCCCAGTTTCCCCGTTTAGTTATAAGACCGGGCCCCTTTCCCACTTTTAAAACAGGGTCAGGAAACCAAAACCCCTTGGGGGAGCTATATACTTTAGACCGAGAATTAGGCGTTTTGGGGCCCTTGATCAAGACAGGGCAAAATCCGATTAAAGTTTTTTAGATTTAATTAGCCTTGAAGGGGACACAAAAGGGTTAAAAATGTAAAAAAATGGATAATAATTAAAGGTCAGAAGGTGCAAATACAATTATGGATTACAGGGCAAAAGGGAAATTAAAAAAAGGTTTAAAAATTACCGTTGGTTTTTGGTTTCCCCGGGCCCCCACGGGGGGGAATGTGGCCTGGGGTTTCCCGCGTGATGATGTTACTGGACCCGCCCCTCAGGTAACCCCCCCTTTTTGGATCAAACAGGAAGACCACCCCGGGCCCCGGCTTATAAACTGCGGGGGCAGCCCCCCCACACCCCCCGGGACAGTTCCCATGGGAAATCCCCCCCCCTCAGGTCTTTCAGTTTCTGATACAAAACCAAAAAAGGACTTAATCGGCAGGGCATTGGCACAGAAAACCCACCGGGGGTTTCCATCAAAACCGTCTGGCCTTTCCCGACGCCTGGATATCAAAAATGCTTATCTTTTGGACCCCCCCTAGGGCCCGGGTTTTGGATATCTCAGTCCCCATGCTTCCCGGAAAAAGGGGAAAAGGGCCTGTGCTGCCCGGGGGGTCCCTTTTTTTTGCGATTTTTGAACCCGCCAGCAAAAATTAGAGCGGATCGCCTATGAACGATATGAAAAAATCGGAGACGACCCGAAAATGGGTTTTATTGATTTAAGTCCCTTTTAAGCTGGGGGGCTAGCATTTGTTCAGTGCTAATTAGATTCATGGGGGATATTTTCATGGGGTTTACCCCATGCTGTGGGGGGATTCCTTTCAGAAGGGGGATTGGGGGAAGGAGTGGCTGAAAAACATTAAATTGAGCTTGTTCCCGTGGTGGGGGGAAAACGTTTCTGACTAGATTAGATGGTTTTGGGGGGGGGAACTGTCATTTGGGGGGGGCAGTGAAGTGAATTCTTCCCCACAAAAGGGGTTGTCTCACTAAAGAAAATTTTTTAGTTTGAAAAAAGTGGGGACCAAAAATCTAAGGGTGTACGTCCTTGGTTTTCCCAAATTTGGGAAAATGCTACGGTTTTAGAGAAAGGGCGGTTTTCTTTTGCTTTGCAACGGGGTGTTTGTTTACTGGCAGGGAAGCATTCTTCCTGCCCAGATCATGCAATGCAAAGGAAAGGCAGTGAAGGAGGAGGGCAGGGATGTGTGATTGGCAAGGCAAGGAGGAGATGCAGTTTGTGAAGAGGATACAATACACACAATCCCCTGCATGTCCTCTCACATGCTCTCCTCTAGTCCCACATTTTCAACCTATGATTTCATAGTGAGACACCCCTTTAATGACCAGAAACATTTTTTTTTAGTTTTGCTCCTTGCGGTTTCAACAGTTTGTAATTTTTTTTTATTTTTTTCCCAATGACGCCAGTTGTTGTATGAGGCCTCGTTTTTATTCAGTATGAGTTGAACTTTATGGGGGTAATAGTCTCACTCATAAATAATTGCTAGAAAAGTTTTTTTTTTTTTTTGTTTTTACACCATTCAACATTTCACATTAATAACTTGTTTAGATTATTCTGCCGTGTTAATTTCGGTCGTTGTGGATACTAATATGTGTAGGTTTTGTTTGTGTGTGTAAAATATGTACAATTACTTTTTATTAAATATTCATTTTTATTTTATTTATTTTTTTATTCATTTTTTTTACCCTTTTTATGTTTATTACTTTTTTTAAAAAAAATCCCCTGAGGCGGGAGGAACTGTTTTACTTTTTTTTTTTTTTACACTTGGTAATGTATTAGCATATTCATATATGCTAATACATTATAATCTGTGTCATTCTGACACAGGCAGTGATCAGGACTCGACCGTTCCCCGGGCCATTCCCCGGGCTCTGTCGAGTCACCGGGTATTCCGATCACCCAACAGGGCAGGGAAACTCTTTGATTGCGCTGTGGTGACGAACCGCCGCAATCAAAGACTTAAAGCATGGGGTTGCGGAGGTTTCCTCAGCTCCCCGGTTTGTTCGCAGGAGGAGAGTTAATCTGGGTTCAGGGTGTGTTAAGTAAGTACGCCACGATCCCAAGCGCAGCTGCGGCGCCCGGAGCCGCAAAACCCCGATGTCTGCAGCGACCATCAAAAGGACGTCGCTTGTAGAGTAACAAACCTCACCTGCCGACGTCTAAAACAAAAGTCGTTGGGCGGTCGTTTAAGGGGTTAAGAAGCCAATCATACTCTGCACTCAATTGCACCTGTTTAATCTCGTAACCTGTATAAAAGACACCTGTCCACACACTCAATCAATCACACTCCAGCCTATCCACCATGATCAAGATCAAAGAGCTGTCTAAGGACACCAGGGACGAAATTGTAGACCTGCACAAGGATGGGATGGGGTAAAGGACAATAGGAAAGTAGCTTGGTGAGACGACAACAACTGTTGGCACAATGATTAGAAAATGGAAGAAACACAAGATAGTTGTTAAACTTCCTTGGTCTGGGGCTCCATGCAATAACTCACCACATGGGGTAAGGACGATTCTGAGAAACGTCAGGAATCGGTCTAGAACTACACAGGAGGAACTGGCTAAGGATTTAAATTGAGCTGGGACCTCAGTCTCAAAGGTTACCGTTAGTAACACACGACGCCTCATGTATTATAATCCTGCAGGGCACACAAGATCCCCCTGCTCACGCCAGCACATGTCCAGGCCCGTTCGAAGTTCTCCAGTGACCATCCTGATGATCCAGAGGAGTCATGGGAGAAGTTCCTGTGCTCAGATGAGACCAAAATAGAACTTTTTGGTATCAACTAAACTTGCCATGTTTGGAGGAAGAATAAGGATGAGTACATCCCCAAGAACACCATCCCAACCATGAAGCATGGGGGTGGAAACCTCATACTTTGGGCGTGCTTTTCTGCAAAGGGGACAGGATGACTGCGCCGTATTGAAGGGAGGATGGGTGGGGTCATATATCGTGAGATATTGTCAAACAAACCTCCTTCCCTTAGTAAGAGCATTAAAGAGGGGTTGTGACTGGGTCTTACAGCAGGACATTGACCTGAAACACACAGACAGGGCAACTAAGGAGTGGCTCAGTTAGAAGCATTTCAATGTCCTGGAGTGTCCTAGCCAGTCTCCAGACCTGAACCCAATCAAAAATCTTTGAAGGGAGCTGAAACTCATTGTAGCCCAGCCACAGCCCTGAAAGCTGAAAGATCTGGAGTACAGAAAAGGTTTCTGTAACAAATATTAAGTTTATTTTATTTTTTTTTGTATTAAATACTTATTTCATGCAGTAAAATGCAAATTAATTATTTGAAAATCATACAATGGGATTTTCTGGATTTTGTGTTTGTGTGTTACTAGTTTAGTAAGATTGTATGTAACTGTGATTTGCACAACATTCAGACCACCTTTTATTAGAAATCAGTGCTGAAATCTAGGTAATTCTGAATGGTACACTTTTTTTATTTTGTAAGTGACAGAAAATTTCTCTTTATATTTTTTCATTTTAACAAAAAATTAAAGATTTGACTTTTTTGTTATTTAAACTTGATATTATAACTACTGTTGTTTGTCTGTGATGGATATTTTATGCTTAAAACTTTTTCCAAATATTTGGCCACGTTGTATGGCAAGTAGTGATCTGCTCGTGCAGGAAAGAAAACGCAGACTTTGAGCATACAAATGTTCTTTTCATTTAATTTCCTTTTCCCCAAACAACATGCTATATATCACATTTATTATTCCCAAAATGTGACCTCATTTCTGTTTCTGTGTTGTGGACATGCATGGTTGGCGTATTTTTATTGTATTAGCATAATAATGCCCACTGAAATAACTTGTGCCGCCATTACAAAAAGGTTCCCAGAAGGTGAATATTCTCGGTTTACTTTTCTAAATGACCTGGAGAGACTTATTTGGAAAGCAGGTGGTTATATTCCTAAAGCTTCCAATGCAAGCTTTATTTTTAATTTTTATTCAGAAGATTAGATGCATCGTTTAATTACCATGTGAGCGTTAAGGTGAATGCTGAGGTTTTCAAAGTGGGAATGACTATGATGGTATTCAAATTACAGTGTGGGAAGTGGATTAGTCTTATAATTGGATGCTGTATGTCACTATAATGAGTTAGAGCAGTGTCGGAGAACTGGCAAAGATATAAGTGTTTAAGATTCAAATTACTGTTTGGGCAATTGCTACATATTGTGGGTTGCTTTGCCAGCCAAGGCTGGTGCTAAATCATCACGGTGAAACTTATTTTTTCTTTTTTTTTTCTTCTTTTCATTATCTAATTTCCACTAAGATGATGCAGGTACTTAACCCTTTTTCTTATATACAGTGGGGAAAAAAAGTATTTAGTCAGCCACCAATTGTGCAAGTTCTCCCACTTAAAAAGAAGATAGAGGCCTGTAATTGACATCATAGGTAGACCTCAACTATGAGAGACAACATGAGAAAACAAATCCAGAAAATCACATGGTCTGATTTGGAAATTTGCAAATTATGGTGGAAAATAAGTATTTGGTCAATAACAAAAGTTCATCTTAATACTTTGTTATATATCCTTTGTTGGCAATGACAGAGGTCAGATGTTTTGTGTAAGTCTTCACAAGGTTGGCCCATTCCTCCATGCAGATCTCCTCTAGAGTAGTGGTGTTTTGTCGCTGGGCAACACGGACTTTCAACTCCCTACAAAGGTTTTCTATGGGTTTGAGATCTGGAAACTGGCTAGGCCACTCCGGGACCTTGAAATGCTTCATAGGATGCCACTCCTCCATTGCCCTGGCAGTGTGCTTCTGATCATTGTCATGCTGAAAGACCCAGCCACGTTTCATCTTCAATTCCCTTGCTGATGGAAGGAGGTTTGCACTAAAAATCTCATGATACATGGCCCCATCCATTCTTTCATGTACACGGATCCGTTGTCCTGGTCCCTTTTCAGAGAAACAGCCCCAAAGCATGATGTTGCCACCCCCATGCTTCACAGTAGGTATGGTGTTCTTTGGATGCATTCTCTCTCCTCCAAACATGACGAGTTGTGTTTCTACCAAACAGTTCTACTTTGGTTTCATCTGCCCATATGATATTCTCCCAATACTCTTCTGGATCATCCAAATGCTCTCTATCAAACTTCAGACCAAAACAGACGGGCCTGGACATGTACTGGCTTAAGCAGGGGTACACGTCTGGCACTGCAGGATCTGAGTCTGACTCTGCAGGTCATTCACTAGGTCCCCCACTGTGGTTCTGGGATTTTTGCTCACCGTTCTTGTGATCATTTTGACCCCACATGGTGAGAAATTGCGTGGAGACCCAGATCGAGGGAGATTATCAGTGGTTTTGCATGTCTTACATTTTCTAATTATTTCTCCCACAGTTTATTTCTTCACACCAAGCTGCTTTCCTATTGCAGATTCAGTCTTCCCAGCCTGGTGCAGGGCTACAATTTTTTTTTTTAGGGTCCATCGACAGCTCTTTGGTCTTCACGATCGTGGAGTTTGGAGTGTGACTGTTTGAGGTTGTGGACAGGTGTCTTTTATACTGATAAGTTCAAACAGGTGCCATTAATGCGCGTAATGAGTGGAGGACAGAGGAGCATCTTAAAGAAGAAGTTACAGGTCTGTGAAAGCCAGAAATCTTGCTTGTTTGTAAGTGACCAAATACTTATTTACCACCATAATTTGCAAATAAATTCTTTCCACATCAGACAATGTGATTTTTGGGATTTGTTTTCTCATTTTGTCTCACATAGTTGAGGTCTACCTATGATGTCAATTACAGGCCTCTCTCATCTTTTTAAGTGGGAGAACTTGCACAATTGGTGGCTGACTAAATACTTTTTTTCCCCCCACTGTACTTATACTATTATACTAGTTTGATGTGATTGTTGGATAATTATGCCCAGACGGAAGATCTAATTGAAAATGTTCAGTGTTATTAAGTGTAAATTAAGGAGGTTGTGCCACTATAGACATTTATCACCGAGGATAGGTGATAAATGTCGGATTTGCCTGGGGTCCACCACGTGGCCAGGAAAACTTTGAACAGAGCAGTAGCGAAACATGCACAGTGCGGCTCTGTTCAAAGTCTACGGGATCGACGGAATTGTTGCGTACAGCGCTTGGCTATCTCCATCGCTCTCATAAACTCGGCCGCTGCTCCATGCAAAGCCTTCCTCTTTGTGTGAGCGCAGCGGGGGGACTTGGGACCCCTGCTTTAGCGGTCGTATGGGGGTCCAGCAATGAGACCCTAAGCGATCAGACATTTATCACCTATCCTAAGATGAGCTCTGCAATATATAGATTTATATGATTTACAGCAGGATTTCTGAGTAAAAAAGTAGAGTTAATCCTCACAGGACTCATAGTTAATCCTTACAGGAGAAAGTGAAAGTCTTGCTTACCCAACTCACGTACAGTGATTGCTCTGTACACACCCCATTACAGGAAAAGCTGTTGATGACTATATGTTGATGGGGCAAGCAGGACTGTCCTTGAACGATGGGCAGTGTGAATCTGTGCACAAGCAGTTATTTTTTGGCAAACTAAGGAGGATTACACCTATCTACAAAAAAAATACAAACCGTGCGGTTCCAGTACTCATGAGCTAAAAAATAAAGTTTTATTTTATCCATTTAAGAGCAGAGGAAGGTGTTTAGTAGCACAAACATATCCTTTTAGACTGGTTTCAGTACCTAAGTTTTAATCATGCTATGGACAAGGACTTGTGAAGTCTGAAACCAGAAGGCATTTGGATGTTTGCAGTTCTGAACTACTTTCTCTACTTTTAGGGACACTACTATCAACATTTTTCTTTTCACATATTGACAAGCAATGTGACTATTTTATATGATTTTTTTTATTATATGTGTGGTTTTTTTTTATAGATAATTTTTGTAAAGTTCTGCTATTTACATTACACTCTCTGACTCTGATAGCACAGCACTGAAAGGATATCTTGACGGTCCTTCATTCTGGCTGGCTATGGCAGCAATAACATCATAAATGTTAAAGGGGTTGTCTCACTACATTGATTCATTTTAACTCCGTCCTGTTTTCTTGGTTTCACTTTGAATTCAGGGGCGTGTTTACTGGCTTCCACTAGACTACAGTAGAATCCAGGTCTGTAGCTATAGCAACCAGTGCTGACAGCCTATCAAGATAGATCAGCAAGGTCTTTAGCTATAGCAACCGGAGGAGCTGATGCAGCCCATACAAGAGGGGATATCTAGGAATAGGTGGAATTCTGTTAATGGACATATATTGCAAAGTGACTTGTTTTTGCAAGATATTTAACATAAAAAGCAATCCTTGTAGTGAGACAACCCCTTTAAGAAACCCCCTCCCCACTGCAGAAAAAGATTACCCCATTATCCTTTCATGTATTGCTATATATAGTCCCATGGTCCAGTCTAATGTTATCTGTCCCTTTGCAGAGAACAATATAGTGATCATTAGGTCATTACTTACTCTTTGCAATGTGACTATATAGAGATATAAAAGGGAGATTAGTTTGCCCTGCAGTTCAGGAGTTTGATTTCTCAGTTAGAGAAGGACAATATCTATGTATAGATTTTTATTGATTAGGACTTGAATTGATTTTCAGGAATATTGGTATTAACAAAAATGTTCCTTGCTGATGAAAGTGTCCGGTTAAATGGATAAAACAAAATGTTCACGTTTTATCTCATGAGTGCTAGAACTGTACTGTTTGTGAAAATTGTTGATCCCTGTTGGTTGGCAGCCAAGTGAGAAGTTAGGATATCGCCATTCAAGGAATCATGGAATATAGAAGCATTGTGGTGTGCAGTTTTACTGTTTTTTCTTGTGAAGTTTAAAAAAAAAAACAAAAAAAAAAAACATTAACTAAAGGCACAAACAACGATAATCTATATGTACAAAAATACACAGTATGACTAAAAACATGCAAAATGCAGATAAAATACATAATGCACAGAATAGCACTCATATAAAAGTACTTATATGAAAATATCCTAATGTGCCTAATAAGGAGCATTAAAGCATAACATGTATCTACATAAAGTGCTCAAAACTCCCTACATAAACAAAAGTAATAAAGCATCAAGTAAACATATAAAAGGCAACAAAGGACACAGACCATAAGGGCCCGTCCCCACGGCACAGAGTAAATACCGATCGGATTATCTGTCCGGTATTTGCTCTGTTTTGCGGCCGGGCACATGGCTGCAGGGGGGCGGCTTTTTTTTCGCGGTTTGTGGATCAAACCCTCCCCCTTTGCATTGACATGTTCATATTGTACCTGAAAACCAGGGGGAAGAATGAAGATGTTCATTCTTTTTCGGAGCGCCGGCGGTGTAAAAAAAACGTTCAGCACAGAACCACGGCACGGATATTCCATAGAGGACCGTGAAAAAGTTTGTCAGCCAGTTTACAGACGGCTTTCAAAACTGAAAAACGTCTGAAAAACCGATCGTGGGGACACGCCCTAACACATACACCCTAATGCATGTTTATCGTAATGCTCCATCTGGTGAGGAGAAACTTTCATTCCCCCAAACAAAGCATTTCTTTTAAGGCTATGTTCACACCGCTTATTTTGGGGCGCATTTCGCCACGTATTGCAAGTGTACTGCGCCCCAATCTTTACAGTAATCCAAGGTTCTCATAGAGAACTATGGATTACGCCTCCTCTCCCCACAATTGTATTGTACGCGCGGGGAGATAATTGACATGTCATTTATTCGTGGCGCTTTCGTACTGTACGCCCCGCAATTAAGCCGTATGAACATACCCTTAGGGCCAGTTCACACGGCTTATTCAAGCCGTAATTGCGGGACGGATTCCGCCCGCAATACGGCTTGAATAAGGGGCGGGGGCGCTGCCCGCTGGCCCCATAGACTTGCATTATCCACGGCGCATATCCCGCCGGGATAATGAACTTGTCACTTTCTCCCCGCCCGGTGGATTCACCGAGTGGTGAGGAGAGATGGAATCCATAGTTCTCTATGAGAACTGTGGATTACCGTAATGACTGTGATGGATTCCAGCCCGTAATTCGCGCAGTACAGCGCGCAATACGGCTGAAATCTGGGCCCAAAATTAGCCATGTAAACGGTCCTTTACTCTTAGGCCGGGTTCACACGGCGTATAATGGCACATACTGGCCAACACGTACTTCTAAGCACTCCAGCCCAGCAACCTTTCACCCTCTCTTTCCCCAGTACGCGCCGAGGAATATGCTGTTAAATCACAGCACTCAACGAGTGCTAGGATCTTAACTTATTTGCCGTGCGTACTTGGGGCCCATTGCAGTGCCATTGTGCCCTGAAGTATGATCCCTCAAATACTCCGTGTGAACACCCACTTATACTATGGGTTTTATGTATGAAAACTGTAGCCATGAGATTGTCTTTGTTGCCCACAGCAACCAATCAGAACTTGGATTTTATTTTTTCAGAGCACTATATGAAATGAAAGCTGAGCTCTGATTGGTTGCCATGGGCAACAAAGACAGTCTTATGGCTACAGTTTTCATACAGAAGGCCCATAGTATAAGTGGGTGTTAATACAAAGTATTTGAGGGATCATACTTCGGGGCATAATTGCACTGCAATGCGCCCCAAGTACGCTTGGCAAATAGACTGCTTTCATACATAAGGCCCTATGTGTTTTTGTAAGTATATAAACTAAGATGGAAGCAACGGGTTATACCACCCTTCTCTCATATGAGGTATAGAAACCCAGGATAACATTGAAGCTCCTGACCCTCTTGTTCAGGGGTTGTGAAAGCAGGAACAGCACCAGGTGGGAGTCCTATTTTGATCTGGCCTAGACCTATCTAATTGACAATAATGGTATATTTTTGTCTCCACAGTATGATGTGAAGAATCACCGTGTCTTCTTGAGGCGCACAAAGTATGACACACTGCGTAAAGAAGACTTCTACGTTGGAAATAAAATAAATGTCTTTTCCCGTCAGCTTCACCTGGTGGATTATGGAGACCAATACACTGCCCGTAAGGTTGGCAGTAAAAAGGAGAAGTAGGTTTTATTCCTCAGTTATGCACAGTGCCAGTTATACTTTCTCAGGTTTCCTGTAAATAAAGATCGTTTTAGTATTTTCATTTTCAACCCTTGTGCTCCTATACGGCATCAGAAGATAAAATCGGCTTACGGCTTAAATCCTTTTTTGTTTGTCACATTCCTAACAAGTTGGGTCAGTCGGCCACGGCTCTTGCGGAGGTGCATTTTTAATAATAACTCTGCGACTGCTCTTGTATATATAAAACCAGCTATCTCAAGTCGTAATTCCAACTGTTTGGATTATTCTTTTTTACTTAAGCTTTCCACTTTTATGCAGCCAACCTTCCTTTTCTAAACATGGCTTTCAGTTTCTTCTCATTTACAGTGTTTTCTTTTCCATACACTTGTATTGTTTTTTTTTGTTTTTTTTATCGCAGGTTTGCATGTTCATGTATAATGTTTTCAAACGCTAGCTACTGAATTATATTTGTCCACACCTATACAACAATTGGGCAATAACCTACAATATTATTGGTGGTTGTGGTATCAGCAGACTAACAAACTCCAAAAAACACCACCATCTCAAAAAATCTATACATTTTTATTGACTCAATTAAAATATAATAAAAAATCCCCACCTACACAAAAAAAAATATTGAAAGCACCTAGTCCATGATCACAACATACAAAAACAAAATAATATATCAATCAATATAAATAATGCATAAACAATTATAGGAACAAATATATAATAATCAAATAAATATTACATATATAATAAAGTATACATAATAGAAATACTGAACCTGTAAAAGACTAATGGACTGGGCTCGACCCCCGACGTACGTTTCGCTATTAGCTTTGTCAGAGCTAATAGCTTGTCCATTTGACAAAGCTAATAGCAAAACGTACGTTGTGGTCGAGCCCTGTCCATTGGTCTTTTACAAGTTCAGTATTTCTATTATGTATACTTTATTATATATGTAATATTTATTTGATTATTATATATGTGTTCCTGTATTGTCACACCTGTGTATGCATTATTTATATTGATTGATTTATTATTTTGTTTTTGTATGTTGTGATCATGGACTAGGTGCTTTCAATAATTTTTTTGTGTAGGTAGGGATTTTTTTATATTTTGAGTCAATAAAAATGTATATATTTTATATATTTTTTGAGGTCGTGTTTTTTTGGAGTTTGTTAGTCTCTTGAATTATATTTGTGATGTATAAAGCATGATGGTATAAGCTGACGCTGGCTCACATATTTATCAGGAAAGTGTTCTATGTGAAAAAATCATGGTATTTCAGACTAACCCATTTTCAATCTGAATGTTATTTTATATAAGTTTGAACAGATGGGCTTGAAAGTTTGTGAACCTTACAGAGTTTTCTATGTTTCTGCATAATTTGACCTAAAACTACATCATACTGTATTTTCACAATATCACATACATGTTTTAAAGGTGAAGTTAGAATCTGGAGGTTTTAATCAATAGGGTGATAGGTGTAAGTGTGTGACCTGTTTTATTTAAAGAAGGGGGATCTATTAAAGTCTGATCTTCACAGCATGGTTGTGGAAGTGTATCATGGCACGAACAAAGGAGATTTTTGTTGACCTCAGTAGAAGAGTTGCAGATGCTCGTTAGGCTGGAAAAGGCTACAAATGCATTTGTAAAGAGGTTGGACTAGACCCGGACACAGTCAGACAGATTGTGTAGAAGTGGAGAAAATTCAAGACCTTCATTACCCCCAATCACAGAAGAAAGGCGGCATGCATACTAATCCTCACACAGGTTAAAAAGCAATTCCCGATAGGATGCAAAGATGGCACAATGCTGTATGGGAGATGTTTTCATGGATGCAAAGTACTAGTAAGTATACCACTCATACACCTACTATGCATTAGGCAAGTGGTTTCCTTAAAAAAGTTTTCTCACTAGGCTGTTTCACTGAGTCACAAGCAGTTTTACACTCACTCTGTCTCCTGTGGATGCGGTTGGTTCTATAGCAGTGATTAGCCTATCCAGTGTCGCGTTAAGTAGCTGAGCCTGACATGGACAAGTGCAGGAGATGTTATCGCTTTAGTAAACACAAAGTACATGTGCTATGAGAACTGAAAACAATGGCTTATTTGTAATCTCGTTAGAGCTAAATAGGTTGCTCCAGAGCTCAGTCAGTACATGGGGTGATATCACTCCCTGCTCTAAGCTCTCTGCTCCAATCAGATAACAGAGTTATGGTCAGAAAACCAGGTAACCATAGAATAGAACCATAAAATGTCTCTTCTTTCATGACTAAAGTAAAATCTGTTGACCAATATATTCAGAAAAAGTCTTCATTTAACTGTCCCTTCATGTTAAAAGCTATTTTTTGTAGTGAGAAAACCCCTTTAATATAAGACTTGCACATAGATAAAACCTATAAAGAGTATCATTCATGCATAGTAGTTGTGTGAGCAGGGCGGAACAAGGCATTTTGGTTCTTTAGGGAAATAAAAAAATGGCGCCCTCCACACACAAAGAAAAAATTCTAATGCCTGGTCCTGATCTGACACATGGCGCCTGCGCCTTCCTCAGCTAGGTGTAAAATTTTAAAAAACACAATTGTGTCTTTTGGAGGTGCAGTATAAATGACATGTTACAGTGGGTATGGAAAATATTCAGACCCCTTGAAATTTTTCACTCTTTCTTTCATTGCAGCCATTTGGTAAGATCCAAAAAGTTCATTTTTTTGCTTATTAATGTACATCTTGAAAGAAAAAAACAGAAATGTAGATATTTTTGCAAATTTATTAAACAAGAAAAACTGAAATATGACATGGTCTTAAGTATTCAGACCCTTTGCTGTGACACTCATATTTAACATGCTCTCCATTTCCTTCTGATCCTCCTTGAGATGGTTCTACTCCTTTATTGGAGTCCAGCTGTGTTTAATTTAACTGATTGGACTTGATTAGGAAAGGCACACACCTGTGTATATATAACAGCTCACAGTGCATGTTAGAGCACATGAGAATCATGATGTCTAAGGAACTGCCCAAGGAGCTCATAGAATTGTGGCAAAGCACAGATCAGATCTGGCCATAGTTACAAAAGAATTGCTGCAGCACTCAAAGTTCCCAAGAGCACAGTGAGCTCCATAATCCTAAAATGGAAGAAGTTTGGGACGACCACAACTCTTTCTCGACCTAGCCGTCCAGCCAAACTAAGCAATTGTGTGAGAAGAGCCTTGGCGAGAGAGGTAAAGAAGAACCCTAAGATCACTGTGGCTGAGCTCCAGAGATGCACTAGGGAGAAGGGAAAAGTTCCACAAAGTCAACCATCACTGCAGCCCTCCACCAGTTGTGGCTTTATGGCAGAGTGTGCCGACAGAAGCCTCTCCTCAGTGCAAGACATATGAAAGCCACATACAGTTTGCAAAAAAGGATTCCCAGACTATGAGAAATAAGATTCTCTGGTCTGATGAGACGAAGATTTAACTTTTTGGTGTTAATTGTAAGCTGTATGTGTGGAGAAAACCAGACACTGCTCACCATCTGCCCAATACAATCCCAACAGGGAAACATGGTGGTGGCAGCATCATGCTATGGGGGTGTTTTTCAGCTGCAGGGACAGGGCGACTTGTTACAATTGAAGGAAAGATGAATGCGGCCAAGTACAGAGATATCCTGGATGAAAACCTATTCCAGAGTGCTCTGGACCTTAGACTGGGCCGAAGGTTCATCTTCCAACAAGACAATGACCCCAAGCACACAGCTAAAATAACAAAGCAGTGGCTTCAGAACAACTCTGTGACCATTCTTGACTGGCCCAGCCAGAGCCCTGACCTAAACCCAATTGAGCATCTCTGGAGAGACTTGAAAATGGCTGTCCACCAACGTTCACCATCCAACCTGAGGAAACTGGAAAGGATCTGCAAGAAAGAATGGCAGAGGATCCCCAAATCCAGGTGTGAAAAACTCATGGCTGTACTAGCTCAAAAGGTGCTTCTACTCAATACTGAGCAAAGGGTCTGCCATTGTTGATAGAACAATAAAAAAAACAACATAATAGAGCTGAAAATGTTTTAATAGATGAATGGGCTAAAATTCCTCCATTCATGTGTAGGACTAATTAACAGCTATCAAAAACTTCTAGATGTAGTTATTGCTGCACAAGCGGATTATAGCAGACACTGAAGCAAAGTTTCATGTACTTTTGCAACTTACAGAAATGTAATATTGGATCATTTTATTCAATAAATAAATGATCAAGTCTAATATTTGACTTTAATATTTGATTTGGTCCTTTTTATCTACGTTTAGGTCTTATGTGAAAGTCTGATGTATTTTTAAGTCAAATTTATGCAGAAATCTAGAAAATTCTGTAGAAACTTTCAAGCACCGCTGCTTGTGATCATGCTAAGTTTCTTCAACCACACATCGTGACATTTATGTACTGTAACACAATGGGCCTTTTAGGAAACAATGGACTTTTATAGGGAAAAAAATGCAATCACTAATAGTAACAAGTAATAGTTTATAATTTGGACATATCCTAAAGCAAACTAGATGCATGGCTGTCGGCCGAACCTTAAGAAAAGCATAGCATGCATGCTTATTGCAGTTGAATAAGCCAATGATACACACCTCTGCCAGTGCCTATATCAAGATGGAACAAAGGATCTGATATGTTAACTCCTTCCCGACAATTGATGTAAGTTTACGTCATATGTGGGAAAGGGTTCCTGTAAAATGCTGTATGTCTACAGCAAACTGATTGTGCCGGCTCAGAAGATTAGACCGCATGGTTGCTGCGGGGCAACAGCTTTACGTTGAGCTGGGGTTCTGCGCAAATGGCTGGGACTGGAGTTTATGCCAAGCCCAACTCTTTAACCCCTTTAATGCTGTGGTCTATTGGGACCACACTTTCAATAGGTTTGACAGAGTGAGAGGGCTGCATGATTGTGGGCATGTCAATGATCTCCATGATAGCCCAGAAGCCTAACAAAGGCATTCAGGTTATCTGTGACGTCACCATACCCGGTCATGTCCAAGGACACGACATGGTGATTGACAGGTGTAAATACATTGCAGTTCTGTCTTGTACTGAAATATATTGTACTAGTGATTAAGTGATCGCTGAGTCGAGTACACTATGGAAACAAGTAAAAGAAAACAAACTAAAAAAAAAACACGCACACAAAATAAGGAAATGCATACTCGCTGCCCTTTCTTTATTACAAATGACAATCGCTCCTCAACCCCCCCAAAAATTGAAAAAAGTACATATGTTTGGTATTGCTGTGTGCATAATGACCTGTCAGGTTGTTCATTCCATTACACATAAAATGGAATAAAAAGCAAAAAAAAAAAAATTGTATAAACCCTAAAGTGAAACCAATGAAAACTTCAGTTCATCCTGCAATAATAGAGCCCTTACACCGCTCCGTCAATGGAAAAGTAAACAAGTTATGGCTATCAGAACACAGCGATGCATAACATTGTTTTATACAATAAAAAAAATTTTTTAAGATAAAAAAATAATATAACTTGAGTATTGCTGTAATCGTATAGCCTCACAGAATAAAATTAAGATGTCATGTATGCTGCATGGTGAGCAGTGTTAAGAAATATAAATAAAAAACACTACCATGATTGCTGCATTTTCTTTATTCTGGCGCCCAAAAAATGGATTAAAAAGCTTTCAAAAAGTCTTGTGTCCCCCATAATAGTACATATGAAAACGTCATCTCATCCTTCAAAAAACAAGCCCCTAAACTGCTCCGTATAATGAAAAAAAATTATGGCTCTCAGATCATGGCAATGCAAAAACGGGTTTTCTTAACAAAAAAGTGTTTTTTATTGTGTAAAAGCAGTAAAACATAAAAAAAAATCTATTTGGTATCGCTGTGATAGTGTCATCCTGCTGAGTAAAGTTAACATGTCATTAATACTGCATGATGAGCACTGTAAATGAAGCCCAAAACACAATGCTGGAATTGCTGTTTTGTTTTTTCACTTTCAAGGCAAATGCTAAAAAACAAAAACAAAACCTGTGAAACATCTGTGCATCCAAAATGCAAATTACATCCCTTGATGAAATTCCTGAGGAGTGTTTCCAAAATGGGGGGGACTTCTGTAAAGTTTTGCCTGTTCTGGTACTTTGGGGCTTTGCAAATGCAATAAAATCTGTGTTCCAAAATCTAAATCTACCTGCCATACGCCCAAACAGTTTACACTCACATAAAAGGTATTGCCGAACTTAGCCGAAATTGCACAAGCCATTTTTGAGGTGCTTTTTCTCATGAATCCTTTTAAAATGTCCTCTTATAATTGCATAATATGAAATAAATTTTGTGTATGTATATATGGTATATATGTGTGTGTATATATATATAATATAAATGTGTGTATATAAATATATATATATAATATAATATATAAATATATATATAAATATAATATATATATAAAATATATATATAAAATTATTATTATTTTTTTTTTTTCTCCAAGACCCAACGCTAAAAAAAAATCTGTTGAACACCTGTGGGATCAATATACTCAACACACCCATCGATATATTCCTTAAGCGGCTTAGTTTCCAAAACAAACTCTTTTTAGGGGTGTTTCAGTTGTAGCACTCTAGGGTGTTCAGCACACCTGTAATGGTACCTAAAAAAATACATTAAAAAAGAGGCCTCTAAATCCAGTAGGTGCTTCTTCACACTAGGGTCACATATGCGATGTTTCTAAAAATGGCAGAATCGGGGGAATCCATTCCATGTTAACACCTACTTTTTTCCAGTAACAAATCGATTAAAATTAAAAATCTGCAAGAAAAGTGAAATTTCACCTTCACTTTACTTTAACCCGTTACAAGACGCACCCATATGTCCTGGTGTCGGTAAGATTCTATGTAGCCGGATTATGCGGCGTCTAAATGAATTTGGAACGGTACACCCATGGCGAGATTGCAGGGTGCTGGTCAGTTAACATGGCGGCTGGAAGCCTTGTGACTGATCCATTTCTGCCATGTCTCCCATTTTATCGCTTCCTGCCCCAGCCATCTTTAAACATTTTGGATTTTTTTATGGTACTCAAACATAATAAAACCCCTATATATTTGGTATTGTAATCATATCAAACTGCAGAATACAGATAACACAACATTTATACCGAAGAGTAAACGCCGTAAAAGCAAACCCCTCTCAAACATGGTGCAAGTATGGTTTTTTTTTTCACAGTTCTCCCCTCTTGGAATTTTTTTTGCGGTTTCCCAGTATATTCTGTGGTACAGTGAATGACACCACTAGAAAGTACATCTTGTCCCGCAAAATGAAAGCCCTCATATGTGTATGGAGCTGAGAAAACAAAGTTATGGCCCTTGGAAGGCGGGAAAAAATCTTTGAGCCATATTATTGTGACCAGCTGTCAGGAAAGGTTTAATTTCTGTGAAATACTTGAAAGGTTAACAGACTACCTTAATGTTGTTTTAAATCCTTTCAGGGTGCATTTTTTTTTTAATGGAGTGATTTATGAGCGTGTTTATCATCCAGGCCCCTCATAGCCACGTCAGAACTGGACAGGCCCCTATAAAAAAAATCGGTGTTGCAAATTTTCTTGAAAATGTAAAAAATTGCTATTCATTTGTAAGCCTCCCCCTCCCCCCAAGGTCCTAAAGGCATATACAAAACATGATGCCAACATAAAGCAGACATATATTAAATGCTAGTTATAAACAATTTTGTGTGGTATAAATTTCCCTTACACTTACAATTTTAGAATTTTTAAAATGGTACATTTTTTCCAGATTTTCACAACTTTTAGATTTTTTCACAAATAAGGATTGTATCAACCAAAATATATTGCTAACTTAAAGCACAGTGTCTGGAGAAAACAATCAGTCAGTCACATGGGTAGATTAAAGCATTAAAAAGTTATTCCTACATAAAGTGACACATGATAAATTTGAAAAATTGTGCTGTGTCATACAGGTCAAAACTGTCTGCTTTGGTTAGGGATAAAGGGCGACATGCATGAAATTTGGCGTTAACACACCAAATTTCATGTGCATTATACTGGCATAGAATGCACCAGATTTAAGAACTTGCTCTACAGTGGGTCATAAATCAGGCGCATTCTAGCGCTTGAACGACATTTCTGGCATAAGTATACCACTTTGATATACCTGTTCCAGCAGTAATGCATCTAGAAATGCCGTAGCGAAGCTATAAATATGCAGCTTCGCTACGGTTCGAGTGCGTCCCGCCTCCTAGTTCTAATGCGACCCGATACAACGTGCCACAGGAGCTATGTAATGCGCCCAAGAGAGGCGTGCGGGAGATTTAAAAATGTATGAACGGGGCTGCGCCTCAAAATGTCATCAGTCTGTGGTCTTCTATACACTGACAGTACATCCAACTGAAATTGGTAGCTGACCTGTGATTGCCTATAGCAGTCACATAATGACTTGCCATAACTGGAGTTGGGTAAAGAGTGACCTCAAAAGCATAACAAGGGGGTTTAGGGGATTGGTAAATTCAGTATACTGGATTTATTTTAAATGATTACCTGCACCTGTGAATTTTGCTCACGATCCATTGGTAATCTACAACACTAAAATTTGGTTGCAGATTTAGTCTTCCCCATAAATTAAATGAGAAAAGTTTGCAACAAATCCATGTTATTTCAACAGAAATGTAAAATGCGTCTACTCAAAAATCTGCAACATGTAGAAGACATTTATTAAAATCTTATCCCCTATCTGTGCGAAAATCTGCAAAGAAAATACACCGTGTTTCTGGTACATATGCATTTACCGTTCCTGATTAACTATTTAAAGAGTTTCTGGGTGGGGTAGGATGCCCTATAAAATGTATAGTTAACAAAGCTGATCCTGAATACAGAAAAGTTAGACAGAAATTGCTTTGGTAGCTGTCGGTGACATAATTTGTGGTGACGGACACAGTATTGTACTTCTGTTTTGGACTGTTTTGCATTTCCTTGTACATTTTCACATTTGGAGCGTTTCTGCTTACCTAGGAGGTTAAAGATTTTCCTAACTGAGGTTTTTCATTCCTTAGGACTTTGGCTGTGATCAAACCTGACGCTGTTCCAAAAATGGGTTCAATCATTGAAGCAGTTCTAGATTCAGGATTTACTATTACCAAAGCCAAGATGGTTTTACTGTCTCGGTAAGTATCTGTTGCTGTTGACTAAGAGGTTAAACGGCCAGGACCCGTGCGCTCCTACTTCCTGCTCTCCCTAGGATGTCTCGGGAATTCTGGTGCCCACAGCCCAAAAAGGGTGGCCTCATGGGCAGGCTGTATGTTTGAGACCCCTGCTTGTATCGTGGCAAAAAGATTGCTGCATTGCTCTACCTAGGAAACATTTGAACATAGCTCTGCATCTGAAGAACATCTTCATTTTAGATTTAGGTGACACACCAGTGAATAGTGCCTGTCTTGGCCCTAGCCTGGAGAGAGAAATCTTTTTATTTGTTTTAATATGCTGGTCATATGTCTGGCAGCCAACTTCATATTACTACAGCTATATAGCACTGACCTAAAGTTGGGTCGTGATAGAATTTTTTTTTTTTTGCTATATGGTCATTGATCCCTGTCAAACTGTCTTGGTTCCTGCTTTAGTGTGGTTTACGGTGGACTTTTCTTATAAGGCTATGTCTACACAGCACAGGATTAAAGTCAGATTTTTAAGCGGATTCAGTATTTCAAATCCACAAAATCCGTCTGTAACCAGTGCTTATAGACTGCAATAGAAAATCCGAGCTGTAGTCTACATAGCACAGATTTTCTGTAACTGCTGGACCCCGCCGGAGTATAGAACATATTCTATCTTCTGGCGGATTCTAATACACTTCTATGAACTGCGCTGGCCAAAATCTGAAAACGACCAAAGTTTTTGCCGCAAACCCGTGCCAAAAACCACGGTAAAGAGATGTTAATATACCGGCTGATTTTGGATTGGGTTTTAACATAGTAGTGTAGACATAGCCTAACGTATAAGACGATATACTTTAGGTTTTGAGTCCTTTACTAGCTCATTCTGACCTTTGCAGAAATTCTAGTACACAAGTAGAGGACAAGGAAATGCTGCCAAGAGCAGCTGTATTTCTGAACACTCTAGTGTTGCTATTCAGATTATCTTGCACTTTATCTCGCCAGGTAATTAAACCTCAGGCCAACTACAGTATAGAGAATTTCCTCTGCAGATAAGAATACTTGACATAACAATCCCAAATCACCTAAAGCTTAAAACCAGGCCCAAAATGGGGGAACAAAAGCAATGATAAAATGAAGGGACAATAGACACTGTAGTTCCAGTTAAAAGAGAATATATCGCCAATATTATTTTTTTTACGAATTAAAACAAGACAATGAGATATATATTTTTTTCTTCTGATCTATTTTTAGTTTCTAATTTTTTTTTTATTTTTTTTTTTTAAATTTAATTCTGGTTTCTGTATATGATTATGGAAGCAGCCATCTGGCCAGAGCTGCTTTTACCAGCATTTAGGGTGATCCTATAGCTACGTAGACAAAGAATCCTGTGATCAGGAGCTGACTTCTGTGGGGAAGTGTTCTAAGGCTAGGTCTACACAGCAGAGGACAAAAAACTCGCTGAAAACCAAAACCTAAAAACTGCTTTGAACCTGAGTATTTTTGTCAGTTTTTGTCCAAAGCAGCTGGGTTTCCGCCGGCTTGTGTGGGTGGTTTTTAGTTTTTTGTTGAGGTTTTTGGTGCGTTTTTTTTTGACGGTTTTTGGGCAGTTTCTAATGTATGCAGAATAAATATACGGCACAAGACTCTGTGTATTTAGAAGAATGCACTGATCCCTGCCGCATATATGCCGGAAAGAAGTGACATGTCACTTCTTTCCCCCAGTGTTCAATACGCGGCAGGGAATAAGTCAGGTAATGAGAGCTATGATTACATAGGACATATTTCGGGGGCGCATCGCAGTGTAATTATGCCCTGAACATGTGTGAGCATCCAATAAAACCACCGAAAATCCAATGGGAAACCTCTGCTGTGTAGAAATAGTCTAAACATGTTCTACCACCAGGGAAGAAATCACTCTGCAGGGAGAGGGTTAGCTGTGACTATCTCCTATTGTGAATGGTGGATCCTGAGTTCTCTATACATTAGGGGGAAAAAGTATTTAGTCAGCCACCAATTGTACAAGTTCTCCCACTTAAAAAGATGAGAGAGGCCTGTAATTGACATCATAGGTAGACCTGAACTATGAGAGACAACATGAGAGAACAAATCCAGAAAATCACATTGTCTGATTTGGAAATAATTTATTTGCAAATTATGGTGGATAACAAAAGTTCATCTCAATACTTTGTTATATATCCTTTGTTGGCAATGACAGAGGTCAAGTGTTTTCTGTAATTTTTCACAAGGTTGGCACACATTGTTGCTGGTATGTTGGCCCATTCCTCCATGCAGATCTCCTCTAGAGCAGTGATGTTTTGGGGCTGTCGCTGGGCAACACAGACTTCCAACTCCCTCCAAAGGTTTTCTAAGGAGTTGAGATCTGGATATTGGCCAAGCCACTCCAGGACCTTGAAATGATTCTTACGAAGCCACTCCTTCGTTGCCCTGGCGGTGTGCTTGGGATCATTGTCATACTGAAAGACCTAGCCACGTTTCATCTTTAGTGCTCTTGCTGATGGAAGGAGGTCTGCACTCAAAATCTCACGATACATGGCCACATTCATTCTTTCATGTTCATGGATCATTCATCCTGGTCTTTTTTTTAGAGAAACAGCCCCAAAGCATGATGTTGCCACCCCCATGCATCACACTAGGTGTGGTGTTCTTTGGATGCAACTCAGCATTCTCTCTCCTCCAAACACGATGAGTTGTGTTTCTACCAAACAGTTCTACTTTGGTTTCATCTGACCATATGACATTCTCCTAATACTCTTCTGGATCATCCAAATGCTCTCTATCAAACTTCAGACGGGCCCGGACATGTACTGGCTTAAGCAGGGGTACACGTCTGGCACTGCAGGATCTGAGTCCCTGGCGGCGTAGTGTGCTACTGAGGGTAGCTGTTGTTATGTTGGTCCCAGCCCTCTTCAGGTCATTCACTAGACCCCCCCCCCCCCCCCCCGTGTGGTTCTGGGATTTCTGCTCACCGTGCTTGTGATAATTTTGACCCTACGGGATAAGCTCTTGCTTGGAGCCCCAAAACCAAGGAGATTGTTAGTGGTCTTGTCTTTCATTTTCTAATTATTGCTCCCACAGTTGATTTCTTCACACCAAGCTGCTTGCCTATTTCAGATTCAGTCTTCCCAGCCTGAGGCAGGGCTAAAATTTTGTTTCTGGTGTCCTTCGACAGCTCTTTGGTCTTCACCATAGTGGAGTTTGGAGTGTGAATGAGGTTATGGACAGGTGTCTTTTATACTGATACCAAGTTCAAACAGGTGTCATTACTACAGGCAATGAGTGGAGGACAGAGGAGCCTCTTAAAGAAGAAGTTACAGGTCTGTGAGAGCCAGAAATCTTGCTTGTTTGTAGGTGACCAAATACTTATTTGTCACCATAATTTGCAAATAAATCCTTTCCAAATCAGACAATGGGATTTTTCTGAATTTGTTTTCTCATTTTGTCTCTCATAGTTGAGGTCTACCTATGATGTCAATTACAGGCCTCTCTCATCTTTTTGAGGGGGGAGTACTTGCACAATTGGTGGCTGGCTAAATACTTTTTTTCTCCACTGTACATTGGTCTTCCCTTTCATTATAATCCTGTCTGTGATGATAATGAAGAGACTGCTGGGAGGTGATCTCATAATACAGATGGACAATGACCCAAAACATAAAGCCAAAGCAACCCAGGAGTTTATTGAAACAAAGAAGTGGAATATTCTTGAATGGCCAAGTCAGTCACCTGATCTCAAACCACTTGCGCATGTATTTCAATTGTTAAAGACTAAACTTCAGACAGGCCACAAACAAACAACAACTGAAAACCATTGCATTAAAAAGGAGGAAACACAGCGTCTGGTGATGTCCATGAGTTCAAGGCTTCAGGCAGTCATTGCCAACAAAGGGTTTTAAACCAAGAATTAGAAATTAACATTTTATTTACATTTATTTAATTTGTTCAATTACTTTTGAGCCCATGAAATGAAGGGATTGGGTTTAAAAAATACATTAGTTCCTCACATTTTTATGCAATCATTTTGTTCAACCCACTGAATTAAAGCTGAAAGTCTGAACTTCAACTGCATCTGAATTGTTTTGTTCAAAACTCATTGTAGTAACATATAGAACCAAAAATAAAAAAAATTTTCTCAGTCCAAATATTTATGGACCTCACTGTTTAAATGATAAAACTTTTCTTTATAATAAATCTTTGTTTTTTTCCAACCATAAAAATTATCGGCACAATCGGAAATGCCAATCTTAGTGACCTTTACCTTACGTAAATGGGCCTTTAGACAATTTCTCTTTCTATGTTAAAAGTAACCTGATCACCTATGTTTTAAAGTGGTCATCAATTGAAGACACCTCTTGTCCATACACTGTATTTGGGGACGTCGTAAAAGGCTTTCTGCTGCTCAGAACCCTCCTCTATGAACCAGAATGGTGGCTCCCCTCCTGATGGACAAGAACCATTCTTGTATTATCATTCATCTGAAAGGTTGCCATACTACATATTCTACATACTACATTTGCCATAGCTTCCCACCCAAAATCAGCTGGGTGGAGGCTGGAAGGACCTGTGGTGCTGAGCTGCTCACCCTGGAATCCACATTTTTCTGATGAACATCTGTGTAAACCTGAAGAAGCTGGCACATTTGCACCAATTTCTCTGGTTATGTGAAATTCAATCAATTCAGAACAAGTGAACTATTTCCTAATGCTCATACAGGGTTTTCCCCTAAAGTCTAGGGCATATTTCGCCCCGCAATTACGCCGTGTGCTCGGGAGCGGAGGCGGGACGGGGGGCTGGCAGCCCGCTGGCCCCATAGATATTCATTATTCTCGCCGCGAATACGCCGTGAATAATTGACATGTCACTTCTCTCCCCGCTCACCATATTGTCCGAGCAGGGAGAGGAGACGTAATCCATAGTTCTCTATGAGAACTGTAGATTACCGTAATGACTGGGATGTAACTCGCCCCGTATTTAGCGCAGTACGGCGCTAAATACGGGACGAAATAGGTCCCAGTTTTAGCCGTGTGAACATTGCCAAAGGGTTACAGGTGTAAGGGCATGACTCAGAGTGTGACGTCAGGAGCATGAGTCCTGTCCTCTTACTATAGCCTTAGGCTATGTTCACACGGCTTATTTCAGAACGTATTTACATCGGATTGCCGATCGTAAATACGTTCTGAAATCAGTTGAAAATCAGTTGCAAATAAGTGCCACTAAGTGTGGCACGTATTTGTAACTGATTTCCCGACGGATTCACCATCTCCATTCATTGTAGGTGGTGAATCCGTCCGTAAATAATTGACATGCACATTGTTTTTTCCGTCCGGATTGCCGTTGTCAATCCGCGGCGGCAATCCGGCACGGAACTACGCGTCGTGTGAACGACGAGCCGTATTTTCTATTGAAATCAATAGAAAATAGGCTGTGACTTGTTTCTGCCTGATTTGCCGACGGATTGACGATCGTCAATCCGTCGGCAAATACGCGGAGAAATAAGCCGTGTGAACGAGGCCCTAGGCACCTTCGCTCTCCCATGCTCATTTTAGCGCTGTTGCATGTTGTATGCTTAGCCACTTGCATATGTGCAAGTCTCTCTTCCTCAGGATGTGGCCGATAAAAGGCCAACCAGGGCCAAATTTTTTTTACATATATCTCGATTTACAACATTGCCATTTGTGGTATCTCACTTGATTGTTGCACCATCGAAAGTTACTATATCTGTTAATCTATATGTTTGCTGTAAATGTATTGGTGAACTGTGGATTTCCTAAAGCCTTATATGGGAACAAAAATGCACTAACTGGGCCACCACGGACTCGCATACAGTTGGGAAAAAAGTATTTAGTCAGCCACCAATTGTGCAAGTTCTCCCACTTAAAAAGATGAGAGAGGCCTGTAATTGACATTATATGTAGACCTCAACTATGAGAGACAAAATGAGAAAACAAATTCAGAAAATCACATTGTCTGATTTGGAAAGAATATTTTTGCAAATTATGGTGGAAAATAAGTATTTTGTCAATAACAAAAGTTCATCTCAATACTTTGTTATATATCCTTTGTTGGCAATGACAGAGGTCACACGTTTTCTGTAAGTATTCGCAACGTTGGCACACATTGTTGCTAGCATGTTGGCCCATTCCTCCATGCAGATCTCGACTACTGCAGTGATGTTTTGGGGCTGTCGCTGGGCAACACAGACTTTCAACTCCCTCCAAAGGTTTTCTATGGGGCTGAGATCTGGAGACTGGCTAGGCCACTCCAGGACCTTGAAATGCTTCTTGCAAAGCCACTCCTTCGTTGCCCTGGTGGTGTGCTTGGGATCATTGTCATGCTGAAAGACCCAGCCACATTTCATCTTCCATGCCCTTGCTGATGGAAGGAGGTTTGCACTCAAAATCTCACAATACATGGCCCCATTCATTCTTTCATGCACAATTGGTGGCTGACTAAATACTTTTTTTCCGCACTGTAAGGCCCCGTTCACACGACGGATTTGGCCGCGGTTATGGCCGCGGGTTCCGACGCGGTTTCTGCGGCCAAATCGCGTCTAGTTTATTAACATGGTTCCCTATGGGAAACCGCGTTAATATTCACACTCCGCGAGTTTGGCCGCGGCTCCGGGGCCGCGGCCAAACCCGCGCGTGTGAAAAACTCTCCTGTCAATTCCTGACAGGGAGTTCTCTGCGCGGTGCTGCCGCGGGCGTCGCCGCGGGTGGTGCGCCGCTGGGATGCGGCTCGCGCCGCGGTTTGCCCCCTGCGATTAATTTGCATGGGGGCAAACCCTCGGCGCAAGCCGCGCCCCTAACCACGCCCTTCCCGCGCCGAGGCCACGCCCACCACCCGCCCCCGCTAACCCGCATCGGGTCCGACGAGGATTTGGCCGCGGGAACCGTGGCAAGAGCTGCGGCCAAAACCGTCGTGTGAACGGGGCCTAACTAAGATTTTCCAAACCTATTTCCTCGAGGGACAGTAAGTGAGGTGAAATCTTATGAAAAGGGGCACAGAAAAAAAAACCCATGCCACAAGGGGGCCAACTCTTCCCTACCCTATCTAAAACTGAAAAAAAAAAAACATCTGGAGGTGCACTTAAAAATGTATCTGGTCCAACGTGCATACAAATTTAACTTGGGAACAAACATACAGAACCTATCTTGTTCGTAACCTGGGGACTGCCTGTACTATAAACTTTTTTACATTTTCTTACATCAGCTAATCATTGCTGGATGAAATACTGATGCCCCATAAAATGACTTTAAAGTATTACCTTGAAGTAGCGCATAGACCGCAATAATACTCCTTGGCTCATTGCCTTTTTGCAATACAAACTGCATATTGCTGCCTGAGCAATCTGTAAACAAATCCACTGCCTTTTTCAGTAGGACTGACCTTGCCCTTGAAATATTTCTTCAAATGTCTGGCATTGTATTATAGTTAACACATATAAAGCTCATTGGAAATATTTAGTTCAGTCAAATAATGCAAAACACCTCAGTAGTTTGGTAGAGAAAACTTGAGATGTTTTGGGATGCTTTACTAAGTGACCAGCCATAGCAGGCAATAACCTTGAGCTTCCTTCGTAAATGCATTGTCTAGTGGTAAAAATATTTCCTTAACATCTTTCCCAAAGTAATCTATTTTGTTACATTTTCCTTTGTGTGTGATTCCTGCATTGGTGCATCAACTGTTTGATGACAAGAGTAGTTCTGTGTGTCCGGCACACAGTAAACAGCTCTGTGTGGGGCCCTGGAAATCAGGTGGCCAAAGAGGTGAGGCTTTTTTTTCAGATCAGTATTTGAAGCTACACTCTGCTCCCTAAGGGTATGTTCACACGGTCAAATTTTGCTGCGCATTTCGCGACGTATTTGCGCTCTAATATGAGCGAGATGCACGCCAAAATTACGGTAATCCTCAATTCTCATAGAGAACTATTGATTACGCCTCCTCTCCCCGGGCGTACAATACGATTGTATTGTAAGCGCGGGGAGATAAGTGACAGGTCATTTATTCGTGAGTAATGATTGTCTATAGGGCCGGCGGGCTGCCAGCCCTCCGCATCGCGGGAGTACGCGCCGAGCAGAGCGAGTCCCAAACACCCAGCGTAATTGGCGGGGCATACTGTACACCCTGCAATTAGGCTGTGTGAACATAGCCTAAAGGAATGTTCATACGGCGTACTGCGGCGCGTACTGTTTTGGAAGCACGCGTTGATCACCACGTACTTCCAAGAACAGGAGGGCTGGCCCCATTCATTTCTATTATCAGTGGCGAGTAAGCGCCGCAAAGAAGTGACATGTCACTTCTCTCCTCTGGCGTACAATATGATCATCTTGTACGCCGGGGTAGACGAGGCGTAATTCATAGTTCTCTATGAGAGCTATGAATTACCGTAATTTTGGCACACATTAAAGCGCAAATACACAGCGAAGTGTGCGCCGCAATTACGCCGTGTGAACATACCCTAAGGCTATGTACAGAAAAATGATCGTATATTCGGCGGTTTTAGGATTCTAAAACTACTGAAAATATGATCTTTCAGGCAGCTCATACACTTTAGGAGAAAAAATGACCTGCAGTCAACACAGCTTGTTTTTTTTTCCGATTGTTTTCTGGCGCCAGCGGTTTCAGGAACATTTGGTAAAAACTGCCAGCACCTGGCGTCTTTCCTTCTTTCCAGTACACAAAAAAGCTAAATCCGACTGCGTTTTTTTTGCGCAAAACGTGACAAAAACGTGCATTGGGCAAAAAATGGTTGCGTTTTAGATGGTTTTTGTCCGATGCTATGTGGATCTAGCCTAAGGATTTTAATATGAGGTAGGAAACAGGCTGTGTGCACAGAGACGGAGGTTAGATTATGAAGATAAACAATGTATTCTCAGAGGGAAAAGGGAAAGCGCTTTCAAACAAAAATTGCTGAGTAAGGTGGGAACCTACATTGGACGAAAAGCATAAACTATCATAGAAATCAACTCAAGGAAATGAGTAAAGTCTCAGACAAACTATTTCAGAATTGTTTTTTTTTTTTGGTTCACTGGACAACCGTGTAGTTATATTGGTGACCTAGGAGACTTATGAGCTGTAAAACCTGTATAGTAACATTGCACTTTGCTAGATGTAAAGGGGGATAGGAGAGGTTGAAACATTTTTAGTGGAAAGCATACTTTATTTGTTAATGAGGATTATTGTTTATGACACAAAAGCTATTTTAACGGTTTCTTATTTTATATTCTAGTGCTGAAGCCATGGACTTCTACAGTGAACATCAATCCAAGTCTTTTTTTACGTAAGTGATTTTATTGACCAATAATATGTGTAAAAATACAATAGTTTCATTATAAATTACCCCCATTTTAAGAAGGATGTTTTGGCATCAGTCTATAAAGATGTAGCAAAGATGAATGTGTCATTGAGCTTTTTCCTTTATGCACTGTGATAACTCTGATAAACACAATGAGGAACTAGGTGAAGCCACAGTTAAAACATAGATTGTAGTGTTAGATTGAGTGTAATTGGCATTACCAAGCGTCACATATATACCAATTCATTGTTATGTAGTTGGGTAAGAAACTTGTTATCAGGCGTGAACATGTTAATAGAGAAATAAATCGTTATGCTAAGGCCGTGTGTAGCTCACATAGTTTAGACCTTACATGCAGGTAAGGGAGAGAGGGGTTTAATGCCACAATAAATACTTTCCTTTATATGACTACATCACACCAGACCAGACAGAGCAGCACTCAAGGCCTTCAAGTGAAATGTGAGCTGATTAACCTTTTGTTTACAAGGCAATATTTTAACCAATCCCTAAAGCCATGCATTCACATTTCACTTGATGTCCTGGAGTTTTTCTCCTCTGGTTTGATGTCTGCAAGTGAAGCATGGTGTCTGACCTCTGAAAGCCTTTGCACCCTTAGGCCATGTCCCCACGGCACCGGTTTGCGGCCGGTTTTTCAGACGGTTTGCGGTTTTGTAAAACGTCTGAAAAAATCGTTCGCAAACTTTCACACGGGCCGCAATGGAAAACCCGTGCAGCTGTCCCCAAAAACATTGTGCTTGTTCATTCTTCCATCCGGTTTTTTGGATGGAATATGAACAAGTGAATGTAAAAGGGAGAGGGCTTTTCTCCACTAATTGTGCACGGCACAAAAACCGGAGAATACCGGTCGGATAAACCAAACCGGTATTTGTCCTTTGCCTTGGGGACGCGCCCATACTCTGTGAATGTCTCTTCTAAGGTGCTGCCCCATTTTTTTTTATACATCTTTGCTTTTGATGTGTTGTACTGATCCTAAGTTACAAAATACAGGCAGTCCCCGACTTACATCTGTCCCCTAATTAGAAACGGAGACTTATGGGGCATGCTGGCACTTGTAGTTCCATAGCTACTATATGCTGTGGAACATGGAAGTACAAGTTCCAATATGCCACAGCAGCACATAAGGTGAAAATGAGGTGAAATCTTCTGAACAGGGTCACAGACAGCAAAACAAATGTAAAAATCTTTCCCTGCATTATCCTAAACTAAAAGGAAAACGTTTGTGCTGGAGTTACATTTAATAAATATACCTGTTCCGACTTGCATACAAATTCAACTTAAAGGGGTTTACCACGAAGTAAAATTGATGTGGGAAGTTTGTAAATTAAATAATAAACATTTTTACCATTCATTATTATTAAAAATTCTGGACCGTTTTTGTCTTAGCTGCTCCTTTAGTGATCCATTGTTTACAGCTCGTCTCCAGGGGATATGACCAGGGTTGAGAGCTTCTCAGTCCTGGTCGCACATGCTCAGACATCACCTCTCCTCTCAGGCAGCTACTGAGTGTTCAAACCCCGGGTGCTATCATTCTACTCCCGTCCGCTGTACTCCTTAGTAATAAGTCAAACAGTGCAAGTAAATAAAAAAAAAGAAACCTCAATGAGGTATTGTGCATTGATAAAGAGAAATAAAATCCACAGGTCTGGTTCCTGCAGGGATTTGAACTGAGGAACCTTGTGCCTGGAGACAAAAGTTTTACCTCTGAGCTACAATGGGGCTACTTACAGTTCTACACATTAACAGACCTTTCTTTGACTAAAGAGAGGAAAGGCTTGGTGATGTCATCCTGCTGGGTCACATGATGTGCAATTCAAACAAATCACACACGCCCCTTTCTGAGCACACAGAGCTGGATGCAGGAGGTATGAAATGAGATCATGGCAAAACCCCTTTAAGAACAAACCTACAGTCCCTATCCTGTTCATAACCCGAGGTCTGCCTTTACGAACTCGTTCACAATTTTCCGTCGCATTTTTATTGGTCCGTTCACTTCACAGAGCTTCTTTTTTTGCCCCAGAAGGCAGTGCAGGAGCTATGGGGCAGTTCACGTGGCCTTATGCCCTCTGTTTGTGCCATCTGTTAAGATACTGTGACAAAAGGTACTGCAATCAAAATCAATGGGGCAAACATAGTCTCTGTTGGACTGTGTTTACTGTACTTTGGTAAAGGTACACTTCTTGTGCGGGACATATAAGCAGGGTATACTACACTTTTGTATCCTGTACATAGTGTATACTGCCAGGAAATAGAGCACATGTAGTACAAAAGAGATTGTTTGCTTCACTGATTTCAATGGGCCCAGGGCAGCTCTGTCACGGTATACGTGTGGGTGGAAGGGTTTCATTGTTTCCTAGCTAATGGGAAAAGAAAAAACGCCAGCTCACTAGTTATTTGCAGGTTGCAAGGGTTCCATTCTTTAGAAACGTGTAAATAGCTCCAAGATGAAACATTTCCATCTTTGAGTTATTCTGACTAGTACCACAAATGATGAAGATAATGCTTTGTCAACTGTAGCGGAACAGTTTGGCCATGTCTCCACTGCACAAAAAACGTCAGTTTTTTTCAGCATTTTTCGTTTTCTAAAAACGCTGAAAAAACGACTAAAGAAGTCTCACAGACTTTAATAGTAAAAACGTTCTGTAGTTTCCACAGAGCGTCTTTTTTCTGCTCGTTTTTGCTGCTAGTTGTTTTTTGAAACATGTTGCAAAAAACGCCAGAGCAGAAAATTTACTATTGGAGTCCACTTTTTGGCACGTTTTTTTTACGCACGTCTTTTTGCAGAAAGCCATAGAAATATATTGCTCTGCATTTCTGAAATAAAACTAGCATAAAAATCGTGCCCAAAAACAGACTTTTTTTTCAACAGCTTTTGACAGGCAGTGGAAAAAAACTCAGTTTTATGAACATTTTTATGATTTCGTTTTCAGGTTATTTTTTGTCCACTGCCTTGTAGACATAGCCTTAAAGAGGATGTATCGCTTCATCAGTTCGGCTGTTTTCTTGAAGCTTGATTCTCTCGGTTCCTGAAATCCAGGGGCATTTCTTCCCCTCCCAGCTGGGTGTTTCTCAGCTGAAGGGGGATGACATCATCCTCCCCCATCACTGTTCATGCTCGCTCCCGAGTCAGTGTGTTCCCCCCATCCTCTCTGAGTCCACATGTCACTGTGTCGTTCCTATGCAGTCTTATTTTGTAAGAGCTGCTTACATACCACAGGCCAGCATTCAGTCTAGACAGCCTTCTATGAACTCGAGCACTGATCTTTTCTCCTCTCACAGCTGGAGGTTTGAATCCAGTCTTCTATGAACTCATCCAGAGCAGAGATCCGTCTCCCTTCTATGTTTACACAACGCACAATTTTGCTGTTTTCTGATTGTAGAAGCAGCTTCAGTGTCACTGAACCGCAATAGAAAATCTGAGCTGCAGGCTACACAGCTCAGATTTTTTATTGTCGATTTTTTAAAAAACGCTGGCTTCGAAAATGTTCTATAATCCGCCGTATTCTAGTACAGTTCAATATTAAAGGGAATGGGTCGTCCGGAATCTGAAAACCGACCGCAAAATCCACACCAAAAACCACGGTATGGCTTTTGTGAAATACATTCGGATTGCCGACAGCATTTTACTATTGCCATGTAGACCTAGCCTAAGGCTGCATCCACACAACAAAGGACAAAATACTTGGCAGATTCTGAATCCTAAAACCTTGTCGTCCGATGAGTATTTGAACAGCATTTTACACAAAAACCTGAGGATTTTTAATTTGGTTTTTGGCGCGGTTTTTTTCAATTTGTTGTTGTATCATAGAACACTATTAGGTTTTGGACACGAATCCGCACCAAAAACACCCAAAAAGCTTTTTGACTGTTTTTTATGACATCCCATTGACTTCAATGGTACATTTTCGCTGTTTCCCCAGTAAAATACGACAGAAGAATTAACGTGTTCTGTCCTTAGAGGTGTGTGGACTACAACTCGGATTTTCTGTTAAGGTCGATGGGGATGGTTTTACAGTCGGTTTTTGACGGTTTCGAAAATCCAAATTGTTGTCAAAAAACGACTAGAAATCCTTGCCGTGTAGAAATAACCCTAGGGTCTCTCGGCCAGAAATGTAGAAATGTTATATTTTTATGTTCTGTGCTACCTGAATGTATATATAGATATATTATGGGTGTGTGTTCTAGTACATAGTCCATCCAGTATGTTGGCTATAATAGAAAATGCTTTCAAAGTTCGTGTCCTAGGACAGTGAATGCGTCAGAACCATAGGAGACAGTCAGAAAAAAACCTTTGTGCATCTTTCCCACGCATTATCTTCTATTGTTTATTTCCCCTGTAGTTATAGGGGAAATGAGATATATATGTATACTGTGTATATGTGTGTATATATATATATATACAAACATATATATATATATATATATATATATATATATATATATATATATATATATATATGTGTGTGTTTTTCTCACTATCTGACATGAAATCAGAATAAACCTTACCCGGTTTAGGTCAATTAGGAGCCAAAATGATTTATATTTGCCAAAATAATAAGAATATATATATATACACTCACCGGCCACTTTATTAGGTACACCTGTCCAACTGCTCGTTAACACTTAATTTCTAATCAGCCAATCACATGGCGGCAACTCAGTGCATTTAGGCATGTAGACATGGTCAAGACAATCTCCTGCAGTTCAAACCGAGCATCAGTATGGGAAGAAAGGTGATTGAGTGCCTTTGAACGTGGCATGGTTGTTGGTACCAGAAGGGCTGGTCTGAGTATTTCAGAAACTACTGATCTCCTGGGATTTTCACGCACAACCATCTCTAGGGTTTACAGAGAATGGTCCAAAAAGAAAAAACATCCAGTGAGCGGCAGTCCGTGGGCGGAAATGCCTTGTTGATGCCAGAGGTCAAAGGAGAATGGGCAGACTGGTTCGAGCTGATAGAAAGGCAACAGTGACTCAAATAGCCACCCGTTACAAACAAGGTAGGCAGAAGAGCATCTCTGAACGCACAGTACGGCGAACTTTGAGGCAGATGGGCTACAGCAGCAGAAGACCACACCGGGTGCCACTCCTTTCAGCTAAGAGCAGGAAACTGAGGCTCCAATTTGCCCAAGCTCATCGAAATTGGACAGTAGAAGATTGGAAAAACGTTGCCTGGTCTGATGAGTCTCGATTTCTGCTGCGACATTCGGATGGTAGGGTCAGAATTTGCGTCAACAACATGAAAGCATGGATCCATCCTGCCTTGTATCAACGGTTCAGGCTGGTGGTGGTGGTGTCATGTGTGGGGAATATTTTCTTGGCACTCTTTGGGCCCCTTGGTACCAATTGAGCATCGTTGCAACACCTTGTGGAATCTATGCCACGAAGAATTGAGGCAGTTCTGAAGGCAAAAGGGGGTCCAACCCGTTACTAGCATGGTGTACTAATAAAGTGGCCGGTGAGTGTATATATATATATATATATATATATATTGTGAGAAGGTGGCAGGCGACGTCACAGAGGGAAGGTATTTTTCCCCTAGGGTTCTGTCTTATGTGGCGTTAGGAAGCCTCTGGACCGACGCGTGTCACCGAGAGGCCTGGGCTCGGTGAAGGAAGGCCGACATTTTAGGTGTCAGTAACACTATGTTACTGACACAGTGTTAGTATAGCGGTTCCAGTCCGCTTAGTCTGGGTCTTCTTTTCCTGGAGTGGTCAAAGAGCAGGGTGGGTGACCACTCCCACGCCCCAGGTGAGGCTGGTATTAGGCCTATAAAGCCTGGGCCTGCAGGCTTGTGTTTGTTCTTCCTGTGGACCTCTGCTGCTAAGAGGGAAACCACGCTGTGACCGTCTAATGGTGCAGGACAGAGAGGAACGCTCTGTATAGGTAGAGCTCAGCTGAGCTGGCATTTTGTTTGTGTTTTTGGCCTAAACTTTAAGGCCTTGTGTTTTTGATTTCTCCTGCAAATAAAACCAGGCAGCGCCTGGACTTGAACTTTACTTCTGTGTCACTGTCTCGGTCTGTTGAAGCCCTGCTGCCTACCTGTTCGTGATGCTAACCCCCACAATATAATATATATATATATATATATATATATATATATATATATATATATATATATATATATTTATATATATATATATATTTTACAGACCAGAAGTTTGGACACACTCCAACAGTTTTCTGTATTTTCGTGACTATAAAAATTGTAGATTCACACTGAAGGCATCAAAACTATGAATTAACACATGTGGAATTATATACTTAACAAAAAAGTGTGAAACAACTGAAAATATGTCTTATATTCTGGATTCTTCAAAGTAGCCACACTCACACACCGTACCACCAGAGTCAGACACAGCCTTGGCATACGCCTCAGACTCGCTTTCTGCAGCGATGTTCCAGGTCTGTGCAGAAAGTCAAAGCTACTTTCAGACTTTCTCCACTACAAATTCATGCTCAGGACTTATCACACTGCACTGCATTGCGCCAAACAAAAATATTTCACCTCATCTCGACCTTACACAACAACCCAAAATGCCTGTTTGATACCTTCCACTCCCTCCTCAGGCCTAAAGCTCAGACCCCAGTCACTGACCTCTGTGCTGAAGACCTGGCCACTCACTTCAAAGATAAAATCACATCACAATCCCCAAATACTACCCCTGCTGTCCCTCCCCGTACGTCCTCTAGCCTGCTCTCAGCTCATGACCCGACAACAGAAGAAGTGTCCAGGCTTCTCCTGTCAGCTCGCCCCACCACCTGCTCTAGTGACCCCATTCCCACCCACCTCGTCCAGTCTATTTCTCCAGCTGTCCTCTCTCACCTTACTGCAATCTGTAACCTCTCTCTCTCCACTGGGATCTTTCCATCTTCCTGTAAACACGCTGTTAGAACTCCTTTACTGAAAAAGCCCTCTCTGGACCCATCCTGCGCTGACTATTACCGACCAGTCTCCAACCTGCCCTTCATCTCCAAACTCCTGGAACGCTTGGTCTACTCTCGCCTAATCTGCTATCTCTCTGCTAACTCTCTTCTCGATCCTCTACAATCAGGTTTCCGCTCTTTTGCTCTAGCAAAAGTCTCAAATGATCTCCTGACAGCAAAATCTCAGGTAACTACTCGTTGCTGCTTCTTCTGGATCTCTCTGCAGCGTTTGACACTATAGATCACCACCTCCTCCTCAGCATGCTGAGCTCCATTGGCCTCCAGGAGACCGCTCTTTCTTGGTTCTCATCCTACCTCTCTAACCACTCCTTCAGTGTCTCATTTTCAGGTTCTACCTCCTCTCCTCTTCCTCTCACAGTTGGGGTTCCACAGGGATCCGTTCTTGGTCCTCTCCTCTTTTCAATCTACACAGCCCCCATTGGACAAACCATCAGCAGGTTTGGCTTTCAGTACCATCTCTATGCTAATGACACCCAATTATACACCTCCCGAGACATCACTCCCGCCCTGCTACAAAACACCAGTGATTGTCTGTCCGCTGTCTCTGACATTATGTCCTCCCTGTATATTAAACTAAACCTTAATAAAACTGAACTTTTAGTCATTTCACCATCTACTAACCAACCCCCATCTGCTATTTCTCTCTCTGTCTTTGTGGCACCACCATAACTCCTAGGCAGCAGGCCCGCTGTCTTGGGGTTATACTAGACTCTGATCTATCCTTCACCCCCTATATCCAGTCCCTTGCCCGCTCCTGTCACCTGCACCTTAAGAACATCTCAAGAATCCGTCCTTTTCTCACTATGGAAACAACCCAGACTCTTATTGTTTTCTCTATTCTTTTCTTCGTCTTGACTACTGTAACTCCCTACTTGTTGGTCTCCCTCTCTGCAAACTCTCCCCTCTCCAATCTGTCCTGAATACGGCAGCCAGGCTTGTCTTTCTTTCCAGCCGCTATACTGATGCCTCTACCCTGTGTCAGTCTCTGCACTGGCTGCCTATTCAGTACAGAATGCAACATAAACTAATCACTCACACCCATAAGGCTCTCTAGAGCACTGCACCCCCCTACATCTTCTCCCTCATCTCTGTCTACCATCCTACCCGGTCTCTCCGCTCTGCTACTGATCTAAGACTACACACCTCACTCATCCGAACCTCCCATGCCCGTCTCCAAGATTTTGCAAAGTGCTGCTCCGGTTTCTCTGAACATGTTACCCCATGTGATCAGGTACAATCACAACCCTCATAGTTTTAAGTGCGCTCTGAAAAGTCATCTTCTTGGACAAGCCTACCAAGATCCCTAATTGTTAACCCCCCACATTCTGTCACACATTCATCACTTCCTAAACTTTGGCACATACAGGCACTTACCTGTATATAGATGTATGGTTGGGATGGCAGGTTCATCCACTTTTTATGTATACGACCCCATATTTATGTAACATTGCTGGACCATTGTAAACCAAGCACTTGTCACCCTTTGTTTCACCCATACACCCTAATAGATTGTAAGCTCTTGCGAGCAGGGTCTTCATACCTTGTGTCTGATTTGTAAGTAGCTTTTCTATAATGTAATGTCTGGTTCGTCTGTGCTTATACCCTGTACATTGTAAAGTGCTGCGGAATATGTTGGCGCTATATAAAGATTATTATTATTATTATTACTGCTTTGCACCCTCTTGGCATTCTCTTGATGAGCTTCAAGAGGTAGTCACCTGAAATGGTTTTCACTTCACAGGTGTGCACTGTCAGGTTTAATAAGTGGGATTTCTTGCCTTATAAATGGGTTTGGGACCATCAGTTGTGTTGTTCAGAAGTCAGGTGGATACACAGCTGATAGTCCTACTGAATGGACTGTTAGAATTTCTTTTATGGCAAGAAAAAAAGCAGCTAGGTAAAGAAAAACGAGTGGCCATCATTACTTTAAGAAATGAAGGTCAGTCAGTCCGAAAAATTGGAGAAACTTTGAAAGTGTCCCCAAGTGCAGAAACTGGCTCACATGAGGACCGCCCCAGGAAAGGAAGACCAAGAGTCACCTCCACTGCGGAGGATAAGTTCATCCGAGTCACCAGCCTCAGAAATCACAGGTTAACAGCAGCTCAGATTAGAGACCGGGTCAATGCCACACAGATTTCTAGCAGCAGACAACTGTTAAGAGGAGACTGTGTGCAGCGGCCTTCATGGTAAAATAGCTGCAAGGAAACCACTGCTATGGACAGGCAACAAGCAGAAGAGACTTGTTTGGGCTAAAGAACACAAGGAATGGACATTAGACCTGTGGAAATCTGTGCTTTGGTCTGATGAGTCCAAATTTGAGATCCTTGGTTGCAATCACTGTGTCTTTGTGCGACGCAGAAATGGTGAACAAATGGACTCGACATGCCTGGTTCCCACCGTGAAGCATGGAGGAGGAGGTGTGATGGTGTTGGGCTGGTGACACTGTTGGGGATTTATGCAAAATTGAAGGAATTCTGAACCAGCATGGTTACCACAGCATCTGGCAGCGGCATGCTATTCCATCCGGTTTGCGGTTAGTTGGACCATCATTTATTTTTCAACAGGACAATGACCCCAAACCCACCTCCAGACTGTGTAAGGGCTATTTGACCAAGAAGGAGAGTGATGGGGTGCTACGCCAGATGACCTGGCCTCCACCGTCACCAGACCTGAACCCAATAGAGATGGTTTGGGGTGAGCTGGACCACAGAGTGAAGGCAAAAGGGCCAACAAGTGCTAAGCATCTCTGGGAACTTCTTCAAGACTGTTGGAAGACCATTTCAGGTGACTACCTCTTGAAGCTCATCAAGAGAATGCAAAGCAGTTGGTGGTCTTGAACTAGTATAACTGTTCAGTGTTGTAGTATATATATGTGTTTGTTGGTGTGGTTTGGTCATGATAATGAGTAGAAGTGTGTTTTTGGGCGTATAGTATATATATTGTGTTTTATTAGTATTATATATATATATATATACATACACACACGTGCATTCATCTACAGTATTGTGTTTTAATAGCACAGAACAATAACCAAAGAACAATCAGAGCTTAGCTTTCATTTCATTTACTGCTCTGGAAAAATGAAAGTGGAGCTCTGATTGGTTGCTATGGGCAACAAAGAAAGTCTCAGACCTAGACAGTTTTCATAAATGAGGGATATTGTATACTAGAAGTGTTATAATATGAAGCATTCATATTTACAAGGCAATAACCTAGATGACAAAAGGGAGTGGATCAGTCTATGTAAACATTTGTTGTGGTGGATTATAAAGCCTGCATTGAAAGTCTAGCTATCTCCTGTTGGCCTGATATTTTAAAGCCTTATTGTACCAGTAGCAGAGTATTAGGTCTCCTATCTAGATCAGCAAACAGAAATAGAGGTGTGCAGAATAAAAGAATGAGAAGAAAGAGGTACATGAGGGAAAGTAGCGTGTGTATTTTGGTGCTTTAGATTCTGTAATTCTGGCATCTGAAGACACATTTACATATTGCCAAAATTGGGCAGATTTTAAAAACCAAACAATTTACTGCCTCCCCACCATGTTTTGCAGAAAACAAGTGTCTTCAGGGGATTTAGACTGTATACGACTGACAACACTCGATACATACTGCTACTTAGTGGCAACCTGTTGATCAATAAGGCTATGTTCACACGGCTTATTTGCGGGGCGTAATTACGCCGCGCAGTTACACTGTGTGGAAGGGGGCGGGATTACCGTAATGACTGGGACATATTCTAGCCGTAATTCGCGCAGTACGCCGTGTAATTACGGACTGAAATACGTCCCATTTTAAGCCGTGTGAACATAGCCTAAGCAGAGTGATTACAATATATCATAAATAGGCAATAAGTTCAGTACAGTACACTGTGTTCCCTGAAATTTAATTATAATATACATTGTCCCCCCTGAAATGAATAGCAATACATACTGCACCCCTGAAATGAATTATATTACTCACTGTGTCCTTGAAAATAATTGTTATACACTGTTCCCTTGCAAATAATTATATTAAATAATATGGGCGCCATGTATGAAGCTCGCCACGGCGGGGCGCATCTTTCCGGCAGTTTTCCGGCGAAATTTGCGCCTGATTTATGTCGGCGCTGGGGCAAGCTCATACATACTATGTAAAGTCCGCCGCACCTCGCCAGTGTTTGAGGTGCAGTGCGGGACTTAGGGGCAGTGCGGCGCTGCGCCTATGATTCGCCTCCCGAGGTAGTGCGCTCATACATAACATGTAAAGTCTGCCTCGCCAGTGTGTGGGGCGCAGTGCGGGGACATGGGCGCAGTGCGGCTCTGCGCCTAATATTCGCCGTCCGAGGAGGTGCGCTCATACATGCGGGGAAAAGTTCCCTGCGCCTCGCCAGTGTGTGGGGCGCAGTGCGGGACTGCTCCTCCTGTATTCCGATTCGAGACAGGCTGGAAATGAGCGAGAAATCATTAAAGATGGCCGTGCAGAGTATGAATCAAAAAATCGCCTTTATAAAGGCGTAAAACATTCTCTGAAAAAGAGCTGAAACCTACTAAAAAAATACATAAATAAAATCACTTTCCAAAAATCCAGAACGGCGCTATATCGGGAATTTGGATATTTGAAATTGCCGGGAAATACAGTAATTCAAATTCTGTAAGCTCTTCTCATTGGTCGGCAGAAACCAGCCAATCAGAATAGGAGCGACAGTAAACCATTAAAACCTATGGAGAAGTTTGGACCAATCAAAATCAAAGGCGGGACAGTTCAAAATACAGTAAAAATACAGAAAAGAGCTGATTGGTTGAGCTAGCGGGGGCTTGGCTATCTCGGCCAATCAGAATAGGAGCAACAGAGACCCATTATAACCTATGGAGAAGTTTTGACCAATCAAAATCAAAGGCGGGACAGTTCAAAATACAGTAAAAATGCAGAAAAGAGCTGATTGGTTGAACTAGCGGGGGCTTGGCTATCCCAGCCAATCAGAGCGCGAGCTACTTCTCCCATTGTAGTCTATGGAGAGATCGCGGCAATGAAATCTCGGCGCTCAGCGCTGTGCGGCATGGAGTATGATTTAAAAAATCATTTTTATTAAGTGTAAAACATTTTCAGATAAAGAGCTGAAACCTTCTCTAAAAATAAATCAGTTAAATCCCGAACAATGCGTTTGTCGCCGAGACCGGTGCTACATAAGGAATTGCAATAGAGAGAATTGCCGGGAAATACAGTAATTCAAATTGTTTAAGCTCTTCTGATTGGTCGGCATAAACCAGCCAATCAGAACAGGAGCGACAGTGGCCCATCCTAACCTATGGAGGAGTATCGACCAATCAGAATAGGAGCGACAGGGACCCATTCTAACCTATGGAGAAATCTTGACCAATCATATTCAAAGGCGGGACAGTTCAAAATACAGTAAAAAGGCAGAAAAGAGCTGATTAGTTGAGCTAGCGGGGGCTCGTCCAGCTTAGCCAATCAGAGCGTGAGCTACTTTCTCATAGAGTTCTATGGGAAAAGAAATGCAGAGCGAGCTCTGTTTGTGATTGGCTAACTTAAAGAGGCGCGGTTATTTGGACCAATGGGAGAGCGAGCGACGCTCTTATGGATTTTCTAATGCAATTTGGAATAAAACTGTACATGGCCGAAATCAAATGATAAGACTACAGAAGTTGGACCGATCTGTATATAAAATGAACATAATAATATGGGGTAAAGAAAAAAAAAAATTAATTCAATAAATTCATGTTTATTTCTTTATTTTCGTTAGCCAAGGATCAATAATATGGGGGTAACGAAAATAAAGAAATAAACACGATTTTATTGAATTAATATTTTTTTTTCGTTACCCCCATATTATTGATCATTTTATATACACATCGGTACAACTTCGTGAGTCTTATCATTTGATTTCGCCCATGTACAGTTTTATTCCAGATTGCATTAGAAAATCCATAAGAGCGTCGCTCGCTCTTCCATTGGTCCAAATAACTGCGCCTCTTGTAACTTAGCCAATCACAAACAGAGCTCGCTCTGCTTTTCTTTTCCCATAGAACTCTGAGAAAGTAGCTCGCGCTCTGATTGGCTAAGGTCGGCGAGCCCCCGCTAGCTCAACCAATCAGCTCTTTTCTGCCTTTTTACTGTATTTTGAACTGTCCCGCCTTTGAATATGATTGGTCAAGATTTCTCCATAGGTTAGAATGGGTCCCTGTCGCTCCTATTCTGATTGGTCAATACTCCTCCATAGGTTAGAATGGGCCACTGTCGCTCCTGCTCTGATTGGCTGGTTTATGCCGACCAATCAGAAGAGCTTAAACAATTTGAATTACTGCATTTTCCGGCAATTCTCTATATTGCAATTCCTTATGTAGCGCCGGTCTCGGCAACAAACGCGTTGTTCGGGATTTAACTGATTTATGTTTATAGAAGGTTTCAGCGCTTTATCTGATAATAATTTACACTTAATAAAAATGATTTTTTTATTCATACTCATTGCCGCACGGCGCTGAGCGCCGAGATTGCATTGCGCCGATCTCTCCATAGACTACAATGGCAGTAGTAGCTCGCGCTCTGATTGGCTGGGATAGCCAAGCCCCCGCTAGCTCAGCCAATCAGCTCTTTTCTGCCTTTTTACTCTATTTTTAACTGTCCCGCCTTTGATTTTGATTGGTCAATAGTTCTCCATAGGTTTTAATGGTTCACTGTCGCTCCTATTCTGATTGGCTGGTTTATGCCGACCAATGAGAATAGCTTTCAGAATTTGAGTTGCTGTATTTCCCGGCAATTTCCAATATCCTAATTCCTGATGTTGCGCCGTTTATAGATTTTTGGAAAGTGATTTTTTTTTTTTTTTATTAAATAAGGTTTGAGCTCTTTTTCTGATAATGTTTTACGCCTTTATAAAGGCGATTTTTTTGGAATCATACTCCATGCCGCATGGAGCTGAGCGCCGAGATTCCTTTTGCAATCTTCTATATGCTTCCTCTCATGTTCCGTTCTCGCTTCACTTTGCCTCCTCCGGAGCATTTAGACCAGAATCAACCAGGTCTGCCTGTCGGAGCTGCTGAGCGCTGCAATGCGCCGCACTTTGCTGACTTGCGATCGTACATGCCTCGGAGTTTTCGAGCGCGCCGCGTCCCGCCCCGGAACGCCCACACCGCGCCCATTACACGCCCCTTCATGCGGGGCGCAGCTGAAAGTGGCGAACGCTGCGCCTAACACTGCATCCCTGCGTCCGACAACGGATTCGGGCTGGGGAGGCGCAGGTTACGCCAAAATACAGGCGAAAAGCCCGTTCATACATATCTCCCTATATTGCTACAATTATACACTGTATCCGCTAATAATTATAAATAAATTAGATTACACACAAACTAATTTGTTCCTCCTGAAATTAGTTTCAACATACACCGTGGCCCCCTGGAAATAATTATATTACACTGTGCCCCTGAAATGAATTATATTACGCACTGTGTCCTTGAAATTAATTACCATATGTTATATACTGTTCCCTTGCAAATAATTATATTAAACACTATGGTTGAAATGTCCGAAATTTGCCGGCGCCGTGGCAGTTTTTAGGTACATTAAATCAGTGTAAAATGCGCCAGAAAGTACCATCCTCACAAAAATCTGGCATCTGGTATACCTTGCATAGTAAACATAATGCGCCTCAAAAGGCGTATTGTGCAAATTGCGGCGCATAGTGTATCATTGGCAGTGTATGTAATGCACCTATCGAGGTGGGACACAAGCTCACCATCAGCATGACAGTGACTACAGCACTAAAGTCCTATCTGATCAATCCTTCTCCGAATCGTTCTTTTTCTCTTTTCTTCTGTTTCTGCCCAGACCGTCATGACGACTTCTCCCGGCCGCAACGCGTCCCTGCAGAATTTACCACACAAAAATCTTAGACTTCTCACTTTATCAGCACTCTCCTACCTCTAGTATGGGTGCTCCACATTAAGTAAATAGGTAGTAATGTTGCCAACCATTAAGTAGGTAAGTACCTAGACCCCAGTAGGTAGGTATATAGATCCGAGTAGGTAGGTATACAGCTCCCTGTAGGTAGATATGCTGCCCTGCCCCCTGTAGATAGGTATACAGCTCCCATTGGGTAGATATACTGTCCCCGGTAGATACAAGTAGATATACTAAACCCTGCATATATAGTCCCCTGTAGGTTATAGTTCCACTGCATATAGTCCCCTGTAGGTTATAGTTCCACTGCATATAGCCCCCTGTGGGTTATAGTTCCCCTGTATACTCTGTAGGTATAGGCCCTGCTAAGCCCCCCTGTAGGTTATAGGCCTCTGCATATAGCCCCCTGTAGGTTATAGTTCCCCTGTATATAGCTGCTGTAGGTTATAGTTCCTCTGTATATAGCCCCCTGTAGGTTATAGGCCCCTGCATATAACCCACTGTAGGTTATAGGCCCCTGCATATAGCCCCACTGTTGGTTATAGGCCCCTGCATATAGCCCCCCTGTAGGTTATAGGCCTCTGCATATAGCCCCCTGTAGGTTATAGGCCCTTGCATATAGCCCCCTGTGAGTTATAGGTCCAGGATATAGCCCCCTGTAGATTACAGGCCCTCTGTAAGTTATAGGCCCTCTGTATATAGCCCTCTGTAGGTTATAGGCCCCTGTATATAGCCCCATGTAGGTTATAGGCTCCATGTATATAGCCCCCTGTAGGTTATAGCCCCCATGTATATAGGCCTCCTGTAGGTTATAGCCCCCATGTATATAGGCCTCCTGTAGGTTATAGCCCCCACATCTATAGGGCCCTGTAGGATTTAAAAAACATTACTCACCTCTCCGCACTCCCCGCCAGAGACCTCGCTAAAGGAGCCATTTTCCATCGTGCCGGGACGTGGCTCCAGGGATTTCCCAGGCCAGAAGCCTATGGGCTTTCGGCCTACAAAATATAGCGGCGCAAAAAGCAACGACAAAAAATTTTCTGCAAATGCAGCTTCATTAACAGAGGTGCAGTGACTTCAGAGCCTCAGATTCCCATACACAGTAGGGTTCACTGAACTGTTGTTTTAGACAGGCATTTAGTAACCCCCTGGGTCATTTTGGCGGTGAGCAGGTCCGTCTTTTCCATTGGACAGGATAGGCGGCTGCCTGGGGGGCCCACAAGCACAGAGGGCCCAGGCAGCCGCCTACCCTGCCCAGTGGCATGACTCGGGCCCTGCAGCGGGTCCAGGCGACACGTCTGTGTGCAGGCCCGGAGCCGCTGCTTCTTTAATCAACTCCACAGATGGGACCCAAGAATCAGCTCCACGAATGGGCCACAAGAATCAGTTCCACGAATGGGCCACAAGAATCAACTCCATGGATGGGCCCTAAGAATCTGCTTGACTGGTGGGCCCCAGGCACCTGGTCCGATACCGATTATGCCTATATTAAAAGACTATTAGCAGCCTAACATTATACTCTACAGTTAAAGCGATGTAAGCCTCTCTAGGAACAGCTAGCATTATTTAGTATATAAATACATGGCTGCTTCTAATAGGGTTGTCGATTAGGTCAACAGTGTTTCTTACCATGTTTCTGAGGGCAGAAGTCAGCACAATCCATACTTTAATTTTAAACTTTAGTGCCTCCCATACGCTATGTAATTATAGTATAGCTTGCTACATATGTCATTCAACTTCAGTGCCCTCTAGCAGACATTTTGTTCTGTTCAATGTCATTGTAGTAAATAATTAAAACGCCTGCAACTGGAGTTTGAAGGCACAGTTTCTGTTGAATAATAATTTTGTTAAATGAGGCACAAGGTATGCTGACAGGTTTACAAAGTTGTATTTAATAAGCTAAAAAGGACACTGGGGCTCAGTTTTACATAGACCTTTATTCATACAGACTAGTGACAATACGCTCTTTGTCCCCAGAACTAAAGTTGTCATTTAAAGCAGTGACAACAGGCAAGAGTCCCACATAAGGATTTTTATGTCTGAATAATGTTTCTGACGTAGTAAAGCTCTGACGTAGGTTGATTTAACATACCATCTGTTATATTCTACAATAAAAGGCTTGTTTCAGACCTAATAGTATGATCAAACAATCCACAACCACCACTTTCATCACTACTAAAAAAGAGATTTTTTTTACAGAGTATAGCATACCTTTTGATGAGCTCAAAACCCCGTTCATTATTGTACACTAGTAAATACCCGGTCCCAGGACGGTGACGGTAATTGAAAATTCATGCTCATAAGGGCAGAGTTGTTGTCCTTGGACGACTGTCATTTATATATATAAATTTCCATCAGCTGCACTGCTGAGTAAATTGCACAGTGGAGTGAGTTGGGATGAAATGGCATCCCCCTTCTTTTTCTGTGCACCCACATCAATGCTTACATTGACTATAAATGTAGTAGGAGATGCTCTTTGCTCCACAGGTGAGTGGGTGGTCCGGCATCATTCTCAGTCAACCACCACCCCTAGCTGGAATGAGGGCCACAGTGCCCTCTACAGTATAAACAATTAGGTGTCTTCTGGTTCACATATACAAATGCCTTAGAATGTCATGTGGTCATCCAACGATAGATAGATAGATAGATAGATAGATAGATAGATAGAAAAAATGCAGCACTCTTCTCAGTAAAATTGGGTGCCAGCAGAATAAGTCCTGACCAAGACTGAATTAATAAATGCAAAAAATCCACAGCACTCCGTCCAATTAAAGAAAAAGAGGGTGTCTTTTATTCACCCATGAACCAGCAACGTTTCAACCCCACAATGGAGTCTTTCTCAAGGCTCCATTGTGGGGTTGAAACGTTGCTGGTTCATGGGTGAATAAAAGACACCTTTTTTTTTTCTTCAATTGGACGGAGTGCTGTGGATTTTTTACATTACATAGAGGTTTTAGATAGATATTCGGTCTGCACACACAAAAAATGCTTTTCCAAAAATTCTTGTGTGCCTTTTTTAGTGTTAGTAGTGTGCTACCGATTTTGGATTGGGATAGATAGATAATTTATATATATATATATATATATATATATAATATATATATATATATATATATATATATATTATATATATAATAGATATATTATATATATAGTATAGAAATATGATATAGATAGATAGATAGATATATGTGATTGTATACTGGTACATAGTCCATCCTAGTACAGTGGCTATAATAGAAAATGTTTCCAAAGTCAGAAAAAAACCTTTGTGCATGTTTCCCACATGTTTTTTTTTCTATTGTTGATTTTCCCTGTAGTTACAGGGGGAATACAGCTCCCAGCAGTTACTGCAGAGCCGATCTGGATCTGAATGTCACTCCTGCAGCATCACAATTTATGAGCCTCACATGCCCTACGTCTTTGTCACATATAGACTACTGCACATATATCACAAACTCTGCTGTTGTCGCCACCACATTTACCTCCATGCTCCTGTTCTCACAGACCCCCCATTCTTCCTCTTGTTATTACCTACACAGCTGATCCTTCTCCTCCTCTGTGATGTTGTGTAGTATAGTATAATTATGCCTGTAGGACATGTGGTAACATCATAGTGACATCGCAAAGGTCCTGTCAGAGCCAATTACACCTACAGTGCAGGCAGGGATGGTAGGCACAAAATCACAGCAAAATCAGGGTAATGTCTGCCGCCTCCCTGCTCTCCCCTCCTCTTTCACTGCCTCTTACAATTCTCAGCTGCGTTTGCATTCCGTGTCATGTCTGTCATTGAGCGTGTTAACGTGTTATGGTGATCCAACCACAGTATTTCTGATACAAACTGACCGTACACGCTAAGGCATTTATGTATATAGATTAATATCAGTATGTATGAAATATTGGTGAATTGTAAACAATAAGTGTAATTCAATTTGATAACCTCTTACCGACATTGGATGTACATCATAATTCCAGTAAGTTCACTTGCTGAGCTTGCTCCATAGGCGTTGGGTGCTAGCTATTAATTATAGCTGACACCCACCACTAACGGAAAGGACTGGAGCCAGCTGTTTAGCCATTTATACACCATGGCAATGTGGCGTCTAAATGAATGAGTAACCGTTCTTCCCACCGACCGCTTTCTATCCCCATTTGAGGAGATTGTGGTGTGCCATGTGGTTGCTATAGCAACAGCAAGCCTTATGAAGGCTTTCTGTGTCTGTCATGTCAGTGCTCCTATTACTTTCTGTCAAGGGTATACAAGCGGTACTGTTGTTCAAGTACAACTGTAAAAAGAATATATATTATCTATCTATGTGTGTGTATATATATATATATATATATATATATATATATATTGAGAGAGAGAGAGAGAAGAAGTAGAGTAGAAGAGAGTAGAAGAAAAAAACAAAACCAAAACTGCTTTTCTTTTTTGTTCATTTCAAGTTCAAAACATTTAAATAAAAAGTGATCAAAAAGTCTCATAAAAGTCTTATCCCAAAATGGTACCAATAAAACTGTACTTCAGCCTGCAAAAAATGAGCCCTTACTTACACGAGTCAAAAAACCCAAGAAGTTAATGGTTGCAGAAAATGGCACTGCAGCACAAAAGAAAAAAGAATGTTTTTATTTTTGTAAAAGTGCTAAAACGTAATGAAAACACCAGATATTTGGTATCACTGCAATCATACAGACCTGCAGAATACAGATGACACCTCATTTATACTGAAGACTGAATGCCATAAAAATAAAACCCCTGCAAAAATAGCGCAAGTACGTTTTTTCAAATTTCACCCTACTTAGAATATTTTTTCCATTTCCTGGTGCTTTATATGCTATGGTCAATGGCACCATTATAAAGCACTTGCTGCCTTCCAAAAAACAAGCCCTCTTATGACTATGTCCACAGATTACAGTTAATTGCTGAGGGTCACAACAAGGGGATTGTTTGTGATCAGTTTATTGTAAGGCCTGGTTCACACGGCTTATTGCCGGCGTAATTGCGGGGACGGATTTCGCCCCGCAATTACGCCGACAGCCGTGCAGCGGGGCAGGGGGCCGGCAGCTCGCCGGCCCCATAGATACTCATTATTCACGGCGCGTACACACCGTAAATAATGTGCCGGATTCGCCGAGCGGGGAGAAGAGACGAAATCCATAGTTCTCTATGAGAACTGTGAATTACCGTAGTTACTGGGACGGATTGGAGCCGTACTGCAGCGCAAATACGGCGCGCAGTACGGCTCCAATCAGCGCCCAAATAAGCCGTGTGATCGAGGCCTAAAGGGATCCTTCTAACAAATAGTGTTTGTACTGGGCAGAAAACCTCCTTAATGTTTGCTACTACACACAGGTTTCAAACACCACAAAGAAAGCAGAACTGAGGTTTTTTTTCCTGTTTTATGTCACACTAGTTATTTTCGTAATCTATACAGTACGGAAATATTGGCTAAGCCCTTGTTGTTCTCTGTACACAAAAAATTTGTGGAAGATGAGATTTTTCTGTAACAAAGAATTTTGTTACTGCAGGCAATCCACTGGTCATGGATATATTTAGTCTATACACCCCTCAACTGATACCTTTAGGGGAAAGTGTATTTGTTCTCTTGTTCTCTTTTGTGTATACAAGCATCCTATGATGTTATCACTACCATGCTTGACCAAGGGTGTAATGACTTTTGCTAATGCGCGGTCTAAAATAATAAAAAAAATTAATAATAATGGACAACCTCTTTAACCTTTAACAAACATAACTACCTTAGTAAGTTTCTTAGTCAGATCAGGTTATAGCTGGAATCCTCTCTCCCTGAAATGTGGAGGTCTGAACAGACAACAAGAGAGGTAACATATAGCGTAGGTTCCTATTTGAATGCCACCTTGCCGTTGGTAGATGTTCAGTTTTGATCAAAAATGTACACTAAGGGCATGTCCCCACAGCACGGGTTTTCGGACGGTTTTTCAGGCGGTTTGCGGTTTTTCAGACCGCCTGAAAAACCGGCCGAAAATTAGCACAATGGTGCACGGGTTTTCCGTCCGGCGGTTTTGCCGCCCGCGGTCCGGCCGCAAAACATTGTAGAAGCACAATCTTCCGACCGGTTTTCGGATGGAATCTGTGCTTCTCAATGTGAAGGAGGGCTTTTCTCCGCTCATCGCGGAGAAAAGCTGCCCTCTCCACCCCCCGCGGCCGTGGGGACGGCTGCAAAACAGGACAACTTTTGCTGGCCGGTATTTGTCCTATGCCATGGGAACGCACCCTTAGAACCTCAAAATTTTCATATATTTCAAAGTAGCAGAAATGCTTTTCCCAAAAATTCTTATGTCCCCATTAACTGTTTTTAGTGTTTGTAGAGTGCTGCTGATATTGTGTTATGTCTACCTTAGTAGGAGACACCCAAAAATACCTTGGAGGAAATCTACATCAATATTTTAAATTTATTTTTTGATTTATTAAAAGGGGTTGTCCAGCAAACAGAAATAACAAATGCAATTCTCACACTTGCCTCGGTCTTCAGTCATCTTGTGATTTTTTCTGTTCAGTTGGTTGGTTCTATATATTCTATTTGTATTTTATTATTGTTCCCTGGTATGAGCTACTGCTGTCCCTCCTGAACATCATATGCTTTTTATCTTGTGTATTTTATGGAATGGAAATAAATTATTATTTATTTTATATTCGTGTGGACTAGTATTTGTACACTGAACTTTCTGTCATTAACTGATATAGAACTCTAGAAAACCAACAAAATATTTAATCAAAGTACATTACAAAAGTGGGAGAGATATTGTTTAAAAATGTTTCTCATTTAAAATGGACCACCCCTCTAAACAGAGTATATGTTCATTTCCTGTGCACATGACTTTTAGGGAGACATGTATGGAACTAGGTGCATCGAAGTTCATTTTCTCATGAAAATGGGTTTTGTGCATTCATAAATGGTGCCCAAAGTTCATCACGCCTCGCCTGTGTGTTTGGCGCGTTACGGAACTTAGGCACATAAGTAATGCGCCAAACATAAATAAAGGCTATAGATAGGCTGCAAATAAAAGAAAAGTCATTAGGATAGCATGTCAGTGAATAGAAACTATAGTATTGATCTTGCCTGGTGGACCACAGCTCCCAGCAAGACCTGTGCTGTGCTGGCTCTTGCTGTATGTAGAATAAAGGCTGTGAGCAGAAAAAATAAATGTCAAATTTAATGTAGTAAAAATGTAATATTTAAAAATCTGAACAACATAATCAGTGGGTTATTTAATGTAAAATTAGTTAAAGATTCTATTAATCTGCTGCTGCTAGTCAGGACACGCCCCTTTTCTGTGATTGGCTAGTCGGGACACACCCTGGTTGTATCCCGCCCCCTATACACGCCCCCTAACTGTGATTGGCTGGCTGACATTTCATTCAGCCTATTGGGATACGCCCCCAGCCAGGAGACACCCAGGGCACGCCCCCTGCACTGTGATTGGCTGCCTGCACACTCTGTGTTTACTCCTCTCTGAGCTGTTGAAACCGAAAGTAAAACCAAGGGCTGCTGCTGTATACTCATCTCCCAGCTCTAGGGTGAATGATCTGGCTAATTACTGACTGTTTAAGTCACAGATCCCCTCATATAACACAGTGTTACATCCTCTGTTCCCTCCATATACCACAGTCTTGCTTCAGCACTGATAATAACAGTAAGTGGATAGAGGGCGAGAAAGGGGTGTGCTTCCTCACATGTCTCATCAGTTCAGGCTGTGTGTATAACTGCTTATAGCCCAGCAAGGAGCTTGTGCAGCCCGAAGCTGAAACTCTGAGAAGCATGTAGGAGGCTGCAGATCTCTTCTCTCCAGACATCCTTCTGCTTCGGCTCACCCAGAATGATGATGTCACAGGTCTTCAGTGAGGAGAGGCACACCTCCTGGGAGGAGAGACACACCTCCTGGGAGGAGAGACACGCCTGCTGAGAGGAGAGACACGCCCCTGGATTTCAAATTCAATGTCCTAGAATCAGCTCAAGAGCACGAACAGTTCAAACGATAACACCCCTTAAATGTACTGGTGTAAGTTGAGAAATATTTGAATTTTTTTCCCTACAGCAATCTGTCCACTTCGACTCCTTAGCAATGGTCGCTTATTTCGGCCCGAAATTTACACGCCCTGAATGCGCCATATTACGGCCTGGACCTGCGTCCAACATCATTACGGTATCCACAGCCATAAGGCTGGATTATGTCTCTGCTCCCTACTCCTACGCCGTGCGGGGAGATTAAGTGACATGGAATAAGCGGCGTAATCCGTAGTCGTTAATGAATCTGTGGACCGGTAATGCTGGCCCCGGATTCCCAGCCCACGTAATTCGGGGGCACTACGCGCGCAAATTCCCCGACTGTGAAATATGGCCACCAATCTAGTCACTGTAAACTACCTTAGGCTCAGGCAGATCACATTGAAATAGTTCAGTGTTCGAGCAGTAATGCGCCTAGTTTTGCCGACCAAAATTTATATATGTGTCTAATATTACGAGTGTGGTGTGACACGCCTCCAGAATGCCTCCAGAATGCCCCCACATCTTATGCGCATTAAAAAGTGTTGAGTCTTACGAACAATGCGCCTAACACATTTGTTTGCCGCATTAGATGTTGTAGCCGGCACACTTTGGCACATTTGACGCCAGTAAAAACCCGATCATACATGTCTCCGTTAGGGTACATCTACACGACAATGTCAAAATATTTGTCAGATTCTACTGTTGAAATGGCATTGGATTTTTAGGTCCTTTTTTTCCCGGTGGATTCACAGTCAGAAAATGAGTCGTATTCATCTTTATGGGTTTTTGGACGTGGATCCAACATAGAAATGTTTAGGACGTGTTTTTGATGGGAAATACAGTGGAAAATCGGACGTTCTCAGTTTTTAGAAAAAGAAAAAAAAAAAGGCAGTTTTTGAAATCTGAGCACACGTGGACTACAGCTTGGATTTTCAATTTAGGTCTTTGGGGATGGTTCTACAGCATTTTTGATGGTTTTTAAAATCTGAATCCACATGGCTTTCCGACTAGAAACGTTTGTTGTGTGGGTGAATCATTAGTTTAAGTCAAGACATTTTAGGTTATTTAGTTAATTTCCTCCTAAATATATTTTCTTTTCCTATTCAGTTGTGTCGGTTGCAGTTCAGCATAAGGACAAGGGAGTAAATGGGATATTTTATCTTTTTAGTTTAAGCTTCTACAGTTTCATATTGAGTTATTTAAAAGTGCTTACAAATGTTAGTCTACAACAATCAATGCCTCCTAATGACAAAACAAGGGCAAATATGTAATGTTACACTCCAGTAAACTGACTGAATGCTTAAGTCTAGTGTTTTTTATAGTAAGGAAACTTGATAGTTGTTTGTATGTTTTTGAAGAGGGACCCAGCTTCTTTAAATAGTTTTGCATTTTATAAAAGGTTCTCTGAGCTTAATAGCAGCTTTTAGAATGACACTATGTAGACTGTTCCTATTTAACAATAGCTTTTAGAATGACAGTATTTAGCCTGTTCCGTTTTGGAGCAAACTCATGGTATTTTACACATCAAAATATGCGCAAAAAAGTGCGATTTGGATCCCATTGGCTTAATGGGAATAAGCGCACATCAGGCACTCAGCTGTGTTCTTTTGCTCACTGTTTGATGCATTATGCGCTGCACAAAAAAAGCGTGCAGCACCATTTTCTGCCTATAACAGCAGCTAAAGGCGCATCAAGTACAGTGAAGTTTCCTGTACTATAAAATAAAAGCATCATGTGGATAAGCAGCCGAAAACAGACTAAATGACACATCAATTGAAGAAAGCGTGCGTAGACCCATGCTTACAAACGTGTTTCATTGCAAAAAAATAAGTTATATGAACATGGCCTTGTATGTTTGCATATTTGACTTTATTTATGAAACCTGTCTAATTGTAAGATTGTCTTTGTTGTCTTTAGTAATCAATCAGAGCTCAGTTTAAAATTTTTTAAGCTGGGAAAAGAAAGCTGAGCTCTGATTGGTTGGTATGGGCAATAAAAAGAGTCTTAAAGTTAGACTTTTAATAAATGATGCCTATCTTGTGTGAGGCCTAGTAAGCTCTATATGCATCTGCATCTCATAATTATCTTGAACCATCATGATTGGATTTAGAATTCTTTAGAATTCTTAAAATATTACACCGCCACAAAAATCATGCCCTTACACCTTTTAAAGTCATATAACCATTATGGGGGGGATCCAGCTTGAAATCCCCTTTGTGATGTGGAGCAGAAACAAACTCCATAAGAGTAGCTTCTGCTCTGTTAGACCTAATCCATATAAGCATTACATAGTCAAATGAATGGCTGATGTATGTCAGTGCTAGATTTTCTTGCCTATGACTATTTCAACAGGCCCGTTCTTAAAGACGGGTGGGGCGGGCCCACCTGGAGTGCAGTTTAAGTTCGTACTTATGTAGACCACCCATTGACTAAGTCCAGGCAGTCGGCATCTAACCCTGAGCGGCTGTTTTAAAACTAAATGTGCAGCAACGGAAGGGGAGAGCTGGTTGTCAGTGTTAGCCGGGCTCTCCAGAAGGAAAGAAAGTTTATTACCGTCCCTGCCTTCTCGATCATTGTATATACAATGCTCATTGAGCGCTGTCTATACAGATTAGCAAGGAACCTTCAGGTTTCATGTGCCCCTGGGGCTCGGTGGCTGCAGAAGCTGCTTTGCAGTGACTCTAGGGGATATATTAGCCCCTGTAACTTGACAAAATTGGGAAAATTGACAAAAAAATAGTTTTGTAAAAATGCACCACAAAGGTCTTTTTCTGACCTTATTGAGGGCACAATATGTAAAATAAAACTGCAAAAAAAAAACCTGAAAGCCCAAACCGCAACTTTTAGACCCACCCCAACGACCCTAAAACTTTATATTTCCTATATATGAATGTCCGTGACAGAAAAGTGCCACAACTATAAAACTTATTTCAGCACTACATTTGCTGTTTAAGTAAATAAATAAAATGTAAAAAGCAGACTATTTTTTTACCATTTCCCCTGATATTATAAAATAATCTAATGTAAAAATTAGATAAGAATAAAGCCTTAAATATCCCAAAAATGGTGAAATTTTTTTTGTAGAAGATATGATTGCAAAAAAGCATTATAGCATTTACTTAGAAAAAGTGGGGTGAGGGGGTCAGGAGCTGGTTAATGGTGATACGATGCATTATGGTGTGGCCTAACATGTGAATGTGGGGAGGAACACATTTTTTATCCCTGCCTTGAGTGCCATTTAGCCTAGAAACAGTCCTGTAAGTAATGTATAACCAAATGCTTTTTCCCTTGGCAATAACAGTTAAGTTCCGTAGGTTAGAGAAGCTGGACCTGTGATGATTAGCTGACCTGGTTTCTTTACAGAATGGTTGTCCTACAAAGATGATTAAGTCATTCATGTTTGGAAATTGAAAGAACATTTTTATCCTTCGTAAAAGAAACCGCCAAGGGCGACATTTATCAATTTTGGCATAATCATTGTGGCAAGAATATTCCATAAAGTTAAAGATTTCCTCAAACAATATAAAAAAACTTTATCATTAGACTTTTCTCCAGATTTTTACATATTATATTTGCCTTGTCATAGTCTAAATTAGACCCCACAATGCTGTTTTTTGCTACTGAGGTATATAATTCATTGTTTTATTCTTTTTTTATATTTAAAAGTAGCCAGAAATGCCTATCTACCAAATAGCACTCCATGTCTTGGCTTTTTATATGTCTATGGAATGGTGGAGTTGTGGGAAGTGCAATCTTATCCTTTGGGTAAAATACACTACCAAAATTGACCTGCGGTGCAGATTTCTGTTGTGGATTTTATTTTATTTTTTTCACATTCAAAAAACATAATTTTATTCAAGAAAATGAAGTATTACAAATAGTAGCACAAAGTAAAATAACAGATGTGCGGATTTCCGCACCAGTAATGCAAGTATCATAAATGTACATATCAAAATCAAGACGTAATCAAATCAGAATAATGAACTAAACAAGTTACATTAACTTCTCATTATGATCTAACGTATGGCGCAATGGTGTACTAACACCAAATCCCACAACTGGAGTACAATAAGTGACTTCTGTTGTGGATTTTACACCGTCGAACTGAGGGTAAAATCCACACCAAAATCTGCACAATCTGTTGCAGATTTTTAAATGCAAATATGCTTGCGGATTTGCTGCTGAAAATTTGCTGCAGATATTCTGCATGGATATGAGCATGGTAAATCCCCAGCGGATCACTGTATCAGCCATGTGGATGACATTATACAAATCTTATGCCAATTTGGTAGAATTTTTCTGCACTGAAATTGATCTACCGTGTGAAATTTTCAAAGCCAATTTCAATTGTCGTTGTACTGTGAATAATGCCTTCTTTATTTGTATGAGGTGAAATCAGCACCAAAATCTGCATGATTTTTATGTGCAGCTTTACTGCAAATTTCCACAGCACATCCATCCCGAGTGCATTAACCGTAAGTATAAATGCTTCATAGTGGCAGGTAATAACATAGACATATTATCGTGGCAATTATTTTATCACTAATTTCTTTTGTATGTGTTTAACAAGTTGAAGAGTGCACTGCTTTATGGCTTTTATGGGTTTAACTTTTCATCTTTTATATTTTTGTAGCTCATTAAAAAATCACATTTCTTTTATAGTGACCTTATCAATTTCATGACAAGTGGGCCAATAGTAGCAATGGAAGTAATTGGAGATGATGCTATTTCTGCCTGGAGAAAATTACTGGGTCCAACAAACTGTAGTGTGGCCCGAAGTGAATCCCCACAAAGTATTCGAGCCAGGTTTGGCACCGATGGAACAAAAAATGCGGCTCATGGCTCTGACTCCATTGCTTCTGCTGCCAGAGTGAGTGCTCTTTAAGATCAAGCTGAAATTTATTTTTCTTATAACTATATTTTAAAAAAAAATATATATATAGATAGATAGATATTGGGGCAGATTTATCAAGGCAGTTGCGCCAGAATTCCGGCTCAATTTGCGCAAAAAAACAGCTTTTCACCACATTTACTACGTGTTTTAGACCGTTTCTGACGCTTCTGCGCCTCGTCCGCCAAAGGGGGCGTGGCTCCATAATAGGGGTGTGGTTTCACAGAAAGGGCGTGGCTTAAATGCGACAAAAAATGCAACAGAATTTTGTCACAGTTTCCGCCTTAAAAGTAAGCCAACTTAATTGTGGTACAAACTTAGACTAGACCGTTCTAACAAAAGTGAAAAAAGGAAAAAAAATAGCTCACCTACGGCCGATATAATGTGTCCAAAAGCTTCCCCTGTATGCGCTCCTTCTGTGATCCTGGGCTCTCCGCTGGCTGGGCGGTAACAAACATAGAAAGAGTCCGGTGTGTCAGGTGCAACTTGACAAGAGTATGCACCGACAAAAACACTGATAGAAAAACATGCGCTTTATTCTGTCATATTAAAATCAGCAAAAACGACATACAGAAAAATCACGCTGCCACAGCAGACGCGTTTCGGGCAAAAAATGCCCTTGTTCACTGCTATTCACTAAAAAAGACACATAACATTTAAAACATATAGTACACCAATCATGGTGAGTGAATATGGACACGTGACTACAACTAAAAAGAGGGGAAGGGGAAAGGGAGGGAGGGAGAGAGGAGGAAGATGAAGAGAGGCCGGCATACATGAAAAACGCAACATGTGAACAGCAGGTAGAACAATTAATAAATATACAATCTGTTTTAAAATTTAAACCTGCTGTTGTTCTGGTTCCTAGATTTAAAATCCAATAAGCCTCTCTAAGTCTGACCTTTTTTAGCCAGTCTCCCCCTCGGTGGGGTTCCTCCACTAATTCAATGCCATAAAATTTAAAACTTGCTGTGTTTCCCTCGTGATATTCTATAAAGTGTTTGGCAGCACCGGACATCTGTCCCTGTCGTTTATTGATGCTCGCTATATGTTCTGATATGCGAGTTTTTATTTTTATAATGGTGCTTCCAACAAATGTCTTAATTCAAAAAATGCATTATATAATATACACAGCAATATGGCAGTTACAATTTAAGAATTTCTTGATCGGGAAATTGATGGTATCATCTGCACTACTAAAAGTAGTATTTTTGATGCTAAATTTGCAAAGATTACAGCGGGTACCTCCGCATTTGTAGAAACCCGTTTGCGACAACCAGGTTTTTGAGGGGGTAGAGATTTTCAAGGTGCTGGGAGAAATAATATTCCCAATGGTTGTTTTTTTTTTGGGAACACTAGACATTTCTACCCTGCACCTTATTTATCATACTAAATGTGGGGCATTAAAACACTGTCTAGTCTATCTTTACACTGTCTAAAAGTAAGACACTATTGATAAATCTGCCCCATTATTTTTTTTTCCTTGGGGCACTTTACCACTAGGGGATACGATCGCTTGTTCAGTGCTCTGCAATACTAATATATTGTAGAACAGTGTAAATGAATGCAATAATAGCTCTATTATTACATCCTAGGAGTAAAAAAAATGGCAGGTGTGGAACCCTTAATTAGGTCCCCAGCTTCCATGACCATCAGTCAACATCACCACTTAAAGGGGTTGTCTCATCTCAAAGTTTCATAGGATACATGAATGAAATAATGCTGCTTTGCTTTGTCATTTCCTGGTCAAGCTGTCTGTAATTAGCATATGAGCTCTGTGTATTCAGACTTCTCTGTTTTAGTCTAGATTAGCTAAATTACTTTCTCTGAGGTCCGGAGAAGCTCCTGAGCTAATGTGAACAGTAGAGTAATTTGTCTTTTGTCTGAAAGATTCGATAACACACAAGCTTTCATTGTCCGGAGTTCTGTGCTGCCATGACCTGTGTGATGACCTCACTCCCTGCTATCAGATAGAACAAACAGCAGGGGAGAAAAGAGTAAACAGGTCGGTCACTGGGGGAACCAGAGAGAGCACAAAAGGTGATAAAATCATTTATAGCTCCTTAACAAAAAAATATATATTTGGAAAACGTCTTCATTTAGTGTTCCCTACATTTTGAAAGCTAATCTTTGTAGTGAGACAACCCCTTTAATCCTTTACATGACGGTATCATGTTTACTGTTGCATCTTGGGGGTTAAAATGTCAGAATCGGAGTAATCTCTGATTCCAGCTACGAGTGGCAACTAGTGGTAACTATCAGCCGCTTTCTGCCGTCTATGGGCTGAGCTCAGCTAGTGAGCCCGCTCCCTTTACCAACTCCATGATGTAACTGTGCTTCATTTATCACTACGGGATTAATACACTACAGCAGTAAACTTTCCATGTGAATATGACCTCACTGTATATTGTATTTTGGGGAGTTGGCTATACTATGGTGTGTAATCGGTAGACTCCACTCTTATGATTTTAACTTTGCTCTACTAGATTACGGTCAGACAAGCCTTCAGTGTAATATTATGCTGTAATGTACTATGGAATGAGATGTTTAATATTAATGCATGCACTTTACCAGAGAAGCTTTTACCTCCCAATCACAACGCAAGGTAAAAGCTATTTGCAAGTGACCTCATTTACTTGTAAGCCATACTGACTGCATATGACATATGTCGATAGCTATGGCAGCAAGCAATAAAAATGTATTTTTTTCTTCACTTTCCATGTAGCCTGAAAGGATTTCTCCAAATACATTGGTATGCCTACCGAGCTCAGATTAGTTGGTTTTAACCCTTTTGTTGCTGCAGCATAGAAATATTGCATGGTTTGTGCTCTGAGGTTTATTCTTCATCCTGACGTGTAAGATAAATTGGTATTATTTCTGTGTAGGATGTATTAAAGATCACAAGATAGAATACATATGAAAATGCATAAATAGTAATAGTGGTGTTACCCATCATTTGTAGGTACCAGAAGAAAGCAAGGATCTTTTAGTTATTTTTTACTTGAGTCATGATGCAATTTCTATTTATATAATAAGGCTACATCCTATTTTTTTTACATAGCAATCCATATAATCATACAGACTTTGTACTGTAGAGAACTCACGTGGCACACACCAAATCTCTCCCTATGGTAACATGTTATTTTTGTATACATTTTAGTTTAGGTCAGTTGGATAGTCACATGACTCTTATACCATTTCCTGCTGAGACAGTGATCATCGGTATATTTTACATGTTGATTCCTGTTACAATCTGATAGAAGTTTCAGAGGTATTATTTCCCGACTTTGGTCTAAACTCTGCATTTACAGTGGGTTGCAAAATAATCATTTCCTCATTTCTAAATGTTACAGCCACAAACTTGAATATATTTTATTGATATTTCATGTGATAGAGCAACACAAAGTAGCTGGTGTTTGTGAAGTGTAAAGAAAGTGATTTGTGCTTTTCCAAATTTTTAGAAATTATCCCCTTAAGCCGAACACCTGAAAAGTAGTTAATGACCAGAACATTTTTTTTCGTTTTTGCCTCCTTGCGTTTCAACAGTTGTAACTTTTTTATTTTTTTAATGACGCAGTTGGATGAGGCCTCATTTTATTCGAGACAAGTTGTACTTTATGGGGGAATAGTTTAAGGTCACTTATAAATAATTGCAGATTTTTTTTATTTTTTTTAAATGTTTAGTTTTTTTAAAATTTTATTTACACCATTCACATTTCACACTTAATAACTTGTTAGATTAATTCTACAGGTTATTATGGTCGTGTGGATACCTAATATGTGTAGGTTTTTTTGTGTGTGTAATGTATGCACAATTATTTTTTATTTAATATTTTTATTTTATTATTTTTTTATTCATTTTTTTTACACTTTTTCTGTTTTTTTTTGTTTTGTTTTTTTTTACTTTTTTTTTAAATCCCCTGAAGGGAGAACTGTTTTACAATTTTTTTTTTAGTTTTTTTTTTAAACACTTAGTAATTTATTAGCATATTCATATATGCTAATACACTCTAATCTGTGTCACTTTGACACAGACAGGGATCTGGACAGTACACAGTGTGCTCTGTCGGGTCACCGGGTGTTCCGATCACCTGACAGAGGAGGGAAACCCTTTGATTGCGCTGCGGTAACGCACCGCCACAATGAAAGGGTTAAAGCACCAGTGAGTGGAGGATTCCCCCGCTGCCCGGTGCTTGCAGGGGATGCTCTGGGATCAGGGCTATGTAGTACAGCCCCGCTCTCAGCGCAGCTGCGGCGCCTGGGCGCCGCAAACTCCGGTGTCTGCAGCGACGTCTAAAGACATCGCTGCAGACGAACGACCCGCACCAGCCAACGTCTAAAGTCGGCGGGCGGTCGTTAAGGAGTTAATAAACTAAAAAGTGAGGAATGCATATATATTCAGCCCAACCCCCTCGCCTCCTCTTAATCAATACTTTGTAGGACCACCTTTAGCTGCAATGACAGCTGCAGATCTGTTGGGGTATACCTCTACCAGCTTTGCACATCTAGAGGCTAGAATTTCTGCCCATTCTTCTTTGCAATATAGCTCTAGCTCAGACAGATTGGTTGGCGAGCCTATGTGAACCACAATTTTCAAGTCATGCCATAGATTCTCAATGGGATTTAGGTCTGGACAATGACTGGGCTGTTTTAACACATATATATGGTTTGATTTAATCCACTCCATTGTAGCTTTGATTATATGTTTAGGGTCATGGTCCCGCTGAAAGGTAAACCTATGCCCCAGTCTCAAGTCTTTTGAAGTCTCTAACATGTTTTTCTCCCGGATTGACCTGTATTTAGCTCCCTCCATCTTTCCATTAAATTTGTCCAGCTTTCCAGTTCCTTCTGAAGCAAAGCATCTCCACAGCATGATGCTGCCACCACTTTGCTTCATGGTGGGGATGGGGACTTCAGGGTGATGTGCAGTGTTGGCTTTCCTCCACACATAGCATTTGGCATTTAGGCCAAAAAGAAAAATTATGGTCTCATCTGACCAGATCACCTTCTTCCACATGCTTGCTGTGTCCCCTAAATAGTTTTTAACAAACTGTGAATGGGATTTCTTATGGCTCGCTTTTAAAAATGGCTTTTTTCTTGCCACTCTTCCATAAAGGTCAGTTTTGTGCAATACATGACTATTGGGCCCGTCCACATGGCAAGGGTTTTCAATCGGATTTTCAGACGGTTTTTGGATTTGAAAACCGCCTGAAAACAGGCAGTCAGCCATTTGCATAGACTTCAATAGGAAATCCATTTAGTAGTCCATACGTTTTTTACACCTCCAGCGTTCCAAAAAAACTTAGAACATGTTCATTCTTTTGCTCGGTTTTTGGGCGGAGCAAAAACTGTTCAATGCAAAGGGGGAAGGCTGAATCCGCAAACCATGGCCAGAAGCCGTCCTGCTTTGCGTTAAAAAAAAAAAAAAGACAAAATACCGGTTGGATAATCCGACCGGTATTTTGTCTATGCCGTGTGAACGCACCCTAATACTTGTCCTATAGACAGATTCTTCCACCTGAGATATGAATCTTAGCTGCTCCTCAAGAGTGATCCTTGAACTCTTGGCTTAAAGGAGTTGTCTCATTACAGGCTTTCAGCCCACTTCAATGCTTCTGGCAGCAAAGGATTTTTGAATTGTGGGGCATGCTTCTTGTCTCCCTCTTCTCCTCTTTCTTCCCCCCTCCCCGCAGCACACAGCTCTCCTCCATAACTTATATACAGCAGGGGGAGGGCGAGGGGGTTTTTTCCTGCCAGAGTTAACCCTTTGTGTGCCTGCCTAGGTCTGTTGCAGGCTGCTGGATCAGCTGCACTGTCCGCTCCACGGAGACAGGAGAGGGCTGATCTATGAGTGTGGAGAGGTCTGTGAAGCTGTGTATGCTAATAGCAGAGCAGGGGGGATGTAAGTGTTCCTATACCCCCTGCTTAGCATACAAATCTCCACATCTCCAGAAACAACAAACAAATCCTGTCAGAACAGACACAGGGCAGCTGTGAAGTGTGTTACTATAATCACAATGTGTCACTAATACAGCAGAGCATGAAGCGTTCACATGCTCCCCTGATCTGTTCTATTAGCATAGTCAGAGCTCCACAGACACATCATGATTATAGTAACACACTTCACTGCTGTCACATTTACTGACTACAGATCAGCCTCATCTCTGCTCTCCTCAATCTGTGTAGAGAGCAGGAGGAAGCAGGCACACACAGGGTTAATCCACACAGACACAGAAGCCAGAGCCCTCCCCCTCCCTTCCCTACAGAAGCATACTGTGCAGGAGGGGCTCTGTGCTCTGACCTGTATTCAGAGGCTGATGAGTCACAGACCTGACAGCCAGTGAGATAAGATCAACAGGTCTGCTGCTATAGCGATTTCATGAGCTGATGCACTACTACTAACAGGGATAACTCAAAATCAGTAGGACATTTGTAATGAACATATATTGCAAACCTGCTTGTTTTTTAAAGATCTTTTAATTAAAACCCAATCATTGTAGCGAGACAATCCCTTTAATCTCTGATTAGTGCTTTCATTGTCTGGGCTTTCAGTTTAGGTGGACAGCCATGCATTAGTAGGTTAGCAGTTGTCCCATACTCCTTCCATTTACAGATGATGGCTTGAACATTGCTCCTTGAGATGCTCAGAAATTGGGATAGTTTTTCAAAACCTAACCCTGCAATACACTTTGCCATAACTTTATCCCTGACCTGTCTGGTGTTGTCATTGGTTTTCATGATGCTGTTTGTTCACTAATGTTCTCTAACAAACTGCTGAGGCCTTCACAAAACAGTTGTAGTTTTATACTGAGAATAAAATACATGTCATGGGGGCAGGCGTGTGTGCCGTCGCCCCCCGTGGCCTCCCCCATGCCTGCAAGGGCTCCGGCGCCAGTGTACTTACCCGTCCATGCTTCTGTGCTCTCCGCTCCTGTCTCACCCAGCCGCTGCGCCCGTACCTGTGCGCAGTGGCTGGGTCTGGATTTAAGGGGCCAGCGCGCCAGGAATTTGTCAATTGCCGGCCGCTGGTCCTATATATGGTATACGCCTCCTGCACTCTCTGCCAGATTGTTGGTGTGCGTTAGTGTGTTTTGGGAGTGTTGGTGTTCCGTATTGATTTACCGTGTACCAGTCCGTTCCGCTACGTTTCCTGACCTTGCCTGTTTGCCGCCTGTCCTGACCTTCTGCCTGTCTCTGACCACGAACCTCTGCCGCCTGCCCTGACCTCCTACCTGTCCCCAACTTCGCCTCTGGATTACGTCTCTGTACCACGCATTACCCCGGCCGCCATCGCAAGCAAGTCACGTCAGGGGTAGCGACCTGGTAGCCTCACGCCGCAGCAAGTCCATCCCGCTTTGCGGCGGGCTCTGGTGAATACCGGGGGCTACTTAGACTCCGCTCCCTGGCGTGACTTAACTACCATCGCTTGCGGTGGTCCAGCGAATCCACCGAACCGTTACAATACATACAGATGTATTCTATTAACTAATTAGGTAATTTCTGATAGCAGTTGTTCACACTGGATTCTACTTAGGGGGAACAGAGTACAGGGGACTGAATACATATGCACGCTACACTTTTCAGTTTCTTAATTTGCAAACATTTTGAAAAGCACATATTTTCTTCACACACTTCACAAATACTTGCTACTTTGTGTTGCTCTATCACATAAAATATCAATAAAATACATTTAAAGAGAACCTGTCCCATAGGTTATGCCACCCTTGCTGAGGACGGCACAAGCTAGTGACAGACCTGCTGTTCCCAGCACTGTGTCCCTTATTCTGTAAGATGCAACCATTTCAGAGCATTTAATGCTTAAATCTTGCAGTTTGCAGTCAGAAAAGGATCCAGCTTATTATCTCCGCCCACCCAAGGGACCAAACCCCCCCTGACGTTATTTACATGTTTTCCCCTTTTAA
>JAODAL010013593.1:0-90678 GCA_025379985.1 Phyllomedusa bahiana
CCTGAAGTGGCGGAAACCCATTCTGTGTTTCCCCCGACGGAAAGGAAAATTTCCAAGGCCAAAAAACCCGGCAATGCCGCCCTTCAGGCTTTTGGGGTTTTGGGGGTTTGGTTTTGGGGTTAAAATGTTTCTTTGCCCCCCAAACTGGAAAAACAAAGGCCCGCTGCTAGGGGTGGCCGCCCGTACGGCGTTTCAGGTCGTCAAATGGGGGAAGGAGAAGGGGTAGGATTTGGGTTTTCTTTGGGGGTGTGGTGGTACTCGGGCGACGGGGTTTGGGGGCTGAAAGCGGAGGTGATCCCTGATCATGGAATCTGAGAGACCTTTGGGGAGCTGAGGGGAAAGCTTGGTGGTGGGGGGAGGAGGCGGAGACAGAAAAGGGGGGGGGAAAGTGGGGTTGGGGGCCCGGCGTCGGTTTGGGCCCTTTTTTGGGAAGGTTGCCTCCATTTCAACCCCATTTTCATTCGTGCATGTGACTAGCATGGGGGGTTTGGGGGTTAACCCCCAAGGTTTTTTGCCCCTTTCTGATGCGTTTACGGCAAAGGGGGGATTGACATCGCTGGTGAATCGGGGGTTGCTCAAAGGGAAGGGAAAGGCCTTTTTGGGGGTCCTGGGCCTTTTTTTGGCGGTAAGGGGAGGAGCCCGGGGTTTTTCGCTGACCGTGGCTGGCGGAAACATTAAACAGCGGGGCTTCTGCGATGCCCCCTCCCTTTTTTTTGGGGGGAACCCCCTTTCTTTAAAACACCCATCGTTTTCCTTCCCCGTCCCGTGATGAAGCGCTGCAACAAATTTTTGCTGAAAAGACCACGTTTTGGGTCCCCAATGTCACATCTTTATCATCAACACAGGTCAATTCGTCGTCCTGACTTTTTGCATCCGGAGCTGCAGGTACAAAACAAGAGGGATTTCAAGGGGTTTTCCGAAGCCGGGGGTTTTTTCTTTATTGGACGGCTTTCCCTTTTCCTCTCCCATGGCATTTAGGGGAATGGGTTTGTTTCCCCCCAGGGGCAGAGGGAAAAAAATCCTCTTTTTGGGCCCTTGATTTTTTTAAAAATTTTCCTTTCTACCCCAAAATGCATTTTGTCAATTTTAAAAAGGTCTTCGGAAAAAAGGTTTCCCCAGTGGTTTGGGTTTCACGAGTTTACATTTGGGTGTTCATGTTGGAGCGGTATGATGCGTGTTTTACGACCCTTTGTGGGCCCTGACGGGGGGGCGAGGAGGTAAGACTGCTGGATGAGGTTTTATTAACCACTGAAGGAAGATTGGGGAGTGTTTGTTCTGAGATTCCAGGGCCTGACCAGCGACGACAGGGCCTGGGTTTCAACTTTCAATTTCCCCTGGCTGCGTGTTGTCGCCCGACTGGGAAAGGGCACCTTTTTCTCGTACCTTCCCCATGTCCCACCCCCTCTTTGTCGCTTTAAAACCCGAATTTCGCCATGTTCAGAAATAAAAAATTTGAGAAGTTATGGAAAGGGTTTTGGAAAGTCTTTATTAAAGACGGCAAAATCACAGTATTTCAAATCCCCCAAATCAAAAAAAATTGCTGGATTCAAATTTAATGCCCCAAAGGGGGCTCTATCAACCCAAAATAGCCTGCGCCCCCAAATGAAAAAAAAAAGTTCTGAAGTTTACGGGGGTAAAAAAGTTTTTTTTTTTTTAACCCTATAATTCACCCGTGGGGATACTAAATTTCTGTATTCAAAATTTTAAATACAAAGTAGCTTAAGAACAAAGCTTGATGACAAAATGAAAAAAAACCCTGTTGAAAAAGTATAGGGATAATAAAAAGGTTTTTTTTTTGGACCCATAAAACACCTGTGGTGATACTAAAATTTCTGTTTTCAAATGTAACTACAAAGTAGCTCTAGAACAAGTTGATGACCAAAAGTGAAAAAAAACCCCTGTCTGAAAAGTTACGGATATTAAAAGGTTTTTTTGGACTTTCAATTAACTTGGTGACTCAAAAATTGCGTATTCCTTTTTAAATGCAAGGTGCCTCAATGAACAAGCTGTAATGCGGCAAAATGAAAAAAAAAGATCGAAATGTTTGGATATTAAAAAGGGATTTTTGGGACCTTTTTAAATTTACCTGTGGTGACTACAAAATTTGCGTATTCCATTTAAGTGCAAGGTGCCTAAATGAAAAAGCTTAGTGCGCCACGTGAAAAAACCAAAAACTAAAAATGTTTTGGATAAAAAGGTTTTTTGGCCCCTTTTTAAATTCACCTGTGGTGAAACAAAATTGCTGTTTTCCATTTAAGGGCAAGGTGCCTAATGAACAAAAGCGGTAGTGCGGCAAAGTGAAAAAACAGTATTAAAAATTGTTTGGATATTAAAAGGTTTTTTTTGGCACCTTTCTTTTACCTGTGGGGCTAAAAATTTTCTGTTTCACTTTTAGTGCAAGGTGCCTCAATAAACAAAGCTTTTGTGCGCCAAAAAAAGAAAAAACACATATCTGAAATGAAATTTGGATAATAAAGGTTTTTTGGCACCTTTCAATTCCCCGTGGTGACTACAAAATTCCCTTTGTATTCACATTTTTTTTCAAGGTGCTAAATGAACAAATTTTGTAGTGTGCCCCAAAGGAAAAAAACAATTTAAAAATGAATTCGGATAAAAAAAGGTATTTTTGGACCTTTCAATCCCCGTGGTGACTACAAAATTGCTGTTTTCACACCTGGCATTTGGCACCACTCACAAAACCGAAAACCCAAAAGGTCAGAGCCCCGCAGCCTTGGCCCCACCCCAAATTTCATTTCTCCGCGTGTTCCAGGTTGTGCTGAGGGCTGGGGAAAAAAAAGTCAAAAGCTCCCTTTGCGACTTTCTCCACTACAAATTTGTCGGACTTATCACACTCCCCCTTCACGCCCCAAACAAAAATATTTCCACTCCCGCATCTCCACACTCACAACAACCCAAAAAGCCTTTTTGACCCCTTTTCCACCCCTCAAAGGGCCTAAAGCTCAGGCTCGGTCATGACCTCTGTGTGAAGCCCTGGCCACCACTTCAAAGACAAAATTGAAAATATCCGGCAAAACATCACTCACAATCCCCAAAATACCCACCCTGTCCCCCCCCCCGCACGCCTCAAATCTCTCGCAGCCCTTGACCCGACGATAGAGGAAGAGTGTTCCGGGGCCCTTTTCCTGTCTGCTTGTCCATCACCTGCTTATGACCCCATTCCATCCCACCCTGCCCCAGTCTATTTCCCCAGTGTCCTCTCTCACCTTACTGCTTTCTGTAACCTCTCTCTCTCACTGGGATCTTTCCATCTTCCTTAAAAACACGCCATCTACCCCTTTTACAAAAAAAAGCCCCCCCTTGGACCGGGTCCTGTGCGATAAAAACCGACCAGTCTCTAAACCTCCCCTTTCTCTCTAAACCCCGGGAAACCCCTTGGTCTACTCTCGCCAAAACCCCGGCTACTTCTGCTATCTCTTTTTTAGCCCCTGAAATCGGGTTTTCCGCACCCTACACTCCCAGGAAACTCCCTTAGTTTAAAGTCTAAAAATGATCCTAACACCCAAAATCTCAGGGTAACTATATTGTTGTTCTCTTGGATCTCTCTGCAGCATTTGACACTGTGGGATCACCAACTTCCCCTAGATGTCGCACCTTTGGGCCTCCGGACCCCGCTCCCTCCTTGGTTCTCGTCCTCCCTCTCGCCCGCTCCTTCGTGTTATTTTTGGTTCGCCTCCTTTCCCCTCTTCCTCTTGCTTTTGGAGTTTCAGGGATCAGTTTTTGGCCCTCCCTCTTTTTTTTTGTACCAGCCCCCCTTTGGACAAACCTCAGTATTTTTGGTTTCCCCAGTAACCATCTCTTTGCGGATGACCCCAATTATTACCTCCTCCCGGAATCACTCCACCTTTGCTAAAAACACCAGTTACTGTTTTGCCCGGCTGTCTCTGACATTGTCCTCTCTATCTGAAACAAAACCCTCACTAAGACTGAATTTTGTCTTTCCGCCATCTATAACCAACCCCCCCCATGTATTTTGTTTCTGTATGTGGTACCCACCTTTTTCCCCCTAGGCAGCAGGCCCGCTGTCTGGGGTTTTTTTTGATTTGATTTGACCTTTTCCCCCTATATCCAATCCTTGGGCCCGCCCCTGTCACCTGCCCCTCAAAATATCTCCAAAACCCGTCCATCTCACTGTAAAAAGACTAAACTTCTTTACGCTCTTATTTTTTCATCTTGATACTGCAACCCCTTGCTTATGGTCTCCCTCTCTGCAAACTCTCCCTTCCAATTGTCCAGAATGCAGACCCGGGCTTGTCTTTCTTCCAAGCCGCTAACTGATCCCTCTACCCTGTGTCAGTCACTGACTGGTTGAAATCCAGTAAGGTTTACAGTATAAATCAGCACTCTCCCCCATAAAGCTTCCACGGCTGCTCCCCCCTTTTACATCCCCTCCCTAGTCTTGTCTACCCCCCCTACCCTTGCTTCCGCTCTGCTGATGTATCAGACTACATTCCTCAATCATCCAAACCTCCAGCCCGCCTAAAAGATTTACACGGGCGGCCCAAAATTCTTGGAATTGCTACCGCGGGGGATCAGGCACATTCAAAACCCTCACATTTTTTAAGAGGGCCCTGAAAAATATTTTCTTCTCGGTTGGCCCACCAAGATCCCAAAAGCTATTCAACACATTGTCATCCCGCACTTGGGCACTCACAGGCCTTTCTGTATATAGATGACAGTCTGGGGGGCGGGGTTCTCCATTTTTCTGAAAAACCCCCCCTTTTTATGAAACATGGCCGGACCATTGAAAAACCTGGCATTTTCTTTCCCGTATTTTTTCACCATACACCCTAATAGATTGTAAGCTCTCACGGCGGGGCCCTCACCTTGTGTCTCATTTGTAAGTATTTTTAAATGTGTAATGATGTATGTTTCCCCTTAAATTTGAAAAGTGTGCGAATATGTTGGCGCTTAGAAAAAAAAAAGATTATTATTATTATTATTATTAAGTGCAAGGTGCCTAATAAACAAAGCTGTACTGCCCAAAGTGAAAAAACACGTATTGAAATGTTTTTGGATAATAAAGGTATTTTTTGGCACCTTAAACCCGTGTGACTACAAAAATTGCTGGTTCAAATATAACTGAAAGGTGGCTTATAACAAAGCGGGAATGGGCCCAAAAATGGAAAAAGAACACCTTCTGAAATGTTTTTCTGATAATAAAAGTGGAGTTTTTCACCTAAACAAAAGAGACCTGCAGTTACTAGAAAAAATGTGTTCCTAATTAAGTTAGGCTGCCCAATATCCCGGAAATATTTCAATAGAAAAATGTTAATAATAAAGTATTGCAGTGCAATGTTACACTAAGTCTTGGTGAAATTATCAGTTTCTTTATAGAGCTTGTTGGTTCGCCTGCGGGGGCCCCCCCTTCCCCCGCTAACCCCCGTGACTTTAAGGGAGATGCTCCTTTAAAAAAACTCACATAAAATCTTTTAAATCTCTGTTTAACTAAGTTGTAAGGATCAAGCTAACAGTTAGAGCTTTCTCTGTGAAAAATAGAAAAAATTTTGCTGGGGGTTTTGGAACAGGGAGAGCGCAAATCCTACTGCTATGAGAGCTGACAGACACTGATCTTTAAAGGAAGGGCTGTTCTATGTAAAACGGGGGTCATGTGATTTTTCCAGCCAATGCAACATACCATCCCAGTCATGACGTCCACACACATTCCCCCGCTCTATTCTGTAAGTGATTTGCTGGGGCCCCCAAATGACAGGAAAAATGCCCAAAAATGGGAAAATTTTTAATAGATGATGCCAGATTTTAAAATAAATTATCGCATGTTTAAAAAATTTCGTCAACATAAAAACTTTTCCGATTTAACTTTGTGATAATAATGCTCAACACTACTTAACTATTTTGGGGGAAAAAAAAGTTATCTGCTTTGACGCCAAAAATATTTTTTTTACGGACTTTGGGCCCGAATCCTTTTTTTTTTTTTTACGGATTTTGGTGTAAAAACCCTTTTTTTAACATATTTTGGTGCTAATAAAGTTTATCTCGTTCTGGCGCTAAAAATACGTTTTTTTTCGGATTTTGGCGCCAGAACCCGTTTTTTTTTTTTCGATTTACCGTAAGATCAATATTTTAAAAAAAAATTGGCGTATAAGTGATCTCATTCTGACACTAAAATAGTTTTTTTTTTAAAGGAAATTTCGTGCAATAAGCGTTTTTTTTGGATTTTTGCCGGGTTAAAATCCTTTTCTTTACAGTTTTGACTTTAATACAGTTATCTTGCTGTATGGAAAGATAATGTGGGTTTTTGTGGGTTTTGGTGCAAGAATTTGGTGAAAAATTTTAAAAAAGTAGTGACGCGGCAGCAACAATGGTCAATTGCCAAAAAAGGCTCAGTGATCTTAAAGGGAAATGACTATTTTTAAACGGTTTTGCCAGGACGTGCCCTTTTTACAAGAAGCAAAAAGTAAAAAACCCCGGGGCTGAGAGGAGAGAGACACAAAACAGCCGAGCCCCAGAGCTGATAAGGGATCGTGTGAAATGTTTACTGAAAAAAAACTAAACTTTGTGAATTCTGTTAAAAAGAAAAAGTTTCTCCAGCAGCTTTAAGGCTTCTTCATGTTCTCTGTATCAGATAAAAACGGGATTATCAGATAACCCACTACAACTAGTGCATTTGTTAACAAAAAAAAAAAAATATTTCACCCGTGCCTTGAAAACTTCTGCAAATCAGTCTCATCAGATAAAAGCTTTCTTGCACAAGCCCGGCACAGCTTTTGTCAGGTCGTATCTAGTAGAAGTATCTTAGTAACAGGGGAGGGAACTAAGGGCAGGTAAGGCAGCCTGTAGCTTTCTCAGGCTGACTTTTTTTTAATCACTTTTAAATTTTGAAAAAGTGCTTAAAACCCATTTTGGAGGATCCCCTTCAAATTCATCGTGGCAAAACCCCCCTTTAACATTTAACTCCCCCTGTGGGTGTAGTTTAATCAATGGCTTAAATTTGTGCATACATTAAAAAGCAGAGCAAAGACGCTCCAAAAAAAAAAAAACGGCCAAAAAAAACGGATGTTTTTTCAGCGGGCTTTTGACAGGCAGTGGACAGAAAACTCAGTTTCATGAACGTTTTTAGTAATTCGTTTTCAGGTCGTTTTTTGTCCACTGCAGTGTAGACATAGCCTGAGATGGTGACGCTGCATGTGGTGATGCAGGGCAATGGTGCCAACTTTAGCTCCCTGGCCACTCTTCACTTTCTGCCCACAGATTCTACATATACACATGTTCGAGTGACTACTACCGCCGCTGCCTCGGTGAGGCCCTGTGCCACTACTTTCTTGGACCTGCGAAGCGGGTGGTCTACCCCGTGGCCGTTTAGCTCCTGACCTCGCACTGCTGCCACCTTGCTGACTCACGGCCACACAACCCACTTGCTGGCTGCGCCGCTGCCTAATGCACAAGCTGATGCCCTCTTCTTCCGACGATGATGATGAAGCCCTTGCTTCACCCGGCTCCCAAGTGCGATCGGCTACATCGTCATCGATAAGTATTTGCCCATTATTGCTGTCCTCCTCAATTGTCTCAGTATGCAGAGCCTGATCGCTTGCAAATTACCTTTCCCCCGCCCCTCTCCACAAACACTTTTTTTGCCCGCCTACTGCAAGATGCAGCGGAGGTCTGCCCCAACTTTCTGCTGCCAAGTAGCTGCTGACCGGCCTCAAATAGTTCGGCCTCGCTGTCTAGTGGTGCAGAACCCACACCACATAGTAGTTGGCTGAGGGAATTGAACATGACAGAAGCAGGTTGAGGACAGGTGAGGGCCCCTGACCTGCTCCCAGGCCATGCCAACTAAGGGTTGTGTCTGATGAATCCACAGACTATTGGCTGAGGTTGTCAGATGTCATCTGGGAGGAAGTGGATGACCTAGTCAACCAATCAAGAACCGTTGGCTTAGTGATCAACACACTGCCGCTAGATGACAACGGTAGCTCTGGCCTCACCGACTCACCCCTGCTGCAATGTCCCCTTAATGTGCTGTGACCAGTGCCTGCTCCAGGAACATTTGTGCCACTGTCACTCGCGTATGAAGGGCCTGCCACCTCTGTGTCTAACATACTGTTTGATCAAAAATTTACAATACAACAGACTCTGTTTAATGAAGATGTCTGTATATGACCCCACAAACAAGAGGATACATTAACCCTTGGGTATAAAATACTCTACAGAGTGAACCAGATGGAATTCAGGCGTATATGGAGCAGAAATACACACACCCTTTGACTCCTAATTACCCCACAAATAAGAGGATAAATTAATCCTTGGGTATAAAATAACCTACAGAAATGACCAGATGGAATTCAGGCATGTATGGGGCAGAAATACACACACCCTGGATTTTAGGGAGAATACCCCACAAACTAAAACAAACTAAATAAAAAACGCTGGTTTAGGAACAGGTGTGTGTATGACAAACACTTGTGAAGGTCTTTCACCCCAGTAGCTCAAAAAACGGGTTTGTTTTGCACAGACTGCAATATAGTGCTTTAGCAGATAGATGCTTGTGACAGGAGACACAGTGACAAGTGTGAGAATTTAACATGTCGTCCGTATTTATAGGGCTGTGATGTCACAGAAGCCCGCTGGTTACTGATTGGCTTCATGTCTGCACATGTCATTGAGGGCATTCCTTTCTTCCTCCCATAGTTCTCTGCCCCATGTCATGCCATGTGCTCGCGGCCAAGGGCGTAACTAGCGGGGTAGCAGGCGTAGCAGCTGCCCTGGGGCCCGTGCTCTTAGGGGGCCCAGGTGTCTGCAACCCCGGGAGTTCAGCTCCTGCGCCCGCCGGCAGTGAACATACTAGTTCACTGCCGGTGGACGCGGAGCTGCGGGGCCCGGCGCTTCCTACCTCTGCATGCCCGGGCCCTCTGACCTGAGCGCTCAAAGGCAGGACTGGCCGGTATTAGCAGAGCAGAGCGGCTCCGGTCTGCTTATCAGTCTGCGCCGGACCACAGTGCTGACGTGGGCTGCGCGATGACGTCACATCATCGCACAGCCCGCGCCGAGCACAGACTGCCCGGGAGCCAAGTTTGTAGCATCGAGGGAGCGAGAGACAGGCGAGTGAGTGATTTCCTATTTTTTTAATATTACTGAAACCCCCTGCCTGCCTATGTATTGGCCCCTATAGCCCTGCCTGCCTATGTATTGGCCCCTATAGCCCTGCCTGTCTATATCTAGCCGCTATAGCCCTGCCTACCTATATATTAGCCCCTTATAGCCCTGCCTGCATATATCTAACCCCTATAGCCCTGCCTTCCTATATTTATGACCCCTATAGCCCTTCCTGCCTATATCTAGCCATTATAGCTCTGCTTGCCTATATATAGCCCCTACAGCCCTGTCTGCCTATATATAGCCCCTATAGACCCCAAAACCCTGCCTGCCTATATATGCCCCTATAGCCTACCCTATGCGTTTCCTGCCTATATATATGGCCCCTATAAACTTTCCTAAGCCCTGCCTATATATATGTCCCATATAGCTCACCCTATGCCCTGCCTGCCTATATATATGCCCCCTACATTAGACGGCAATACCATTAGTGGCAGCGAGAACATGGCAATGGGGAACAGCGAGTTTCCGGTTCCACTACATTAGGCGTCAGTACCATTGGTGGCAGCAAAAACATGCCAATGAGGAACATGGAGGTTCCGGTTTGACTAGATTGGACACCGTACAGCAGCCAGCCTTCTGTGTACCAGGTGTAGGAGCATAAGAAACACTTTTACCCCAACCATCACAAAGCTTAAAGCCTGAATGTCGGCATTGCCTGGCTGCTGGCCTTGGAAATGTTGCCTTTCTGCTTGGTGAACACAGATACGTTCTGTCATGTCATGGTCCTGACATACCCCCAATTTCAGATGCCGAGCGGGCATTTCCTCGCCAGAAAAGCTGTCCCTGCCCTGGACCGCCACCTTGTAGAAAACATCTCCAGCGCGTTGGCTGTATCTGTGTCCATCAAAGTCCATCTCACTACAGACACATGGACTAGAAAGCACGATCAAGGGTGCTACATCTCACTGACTGCTCACTGGGTGAGTTTGGTGGATGACAGTGCCTCTGGTGATGGGTTTCGGCCGACAGTCTTCAACACTGCCGGGATTGAGCAGAGTCCAGATCCCCATCCTCGAGGGGTAGCCTCATGTGCCAAGAGAAACCAGGCCATTCTCAAATTAATTTGTCTCAGAGACCGTCAACGCACAGGTCATTAGCTGTGAACGGCTCTGCGTACTGAGAACGACCAGTGGCTGGTTAATAAGAACCTGGCGCCAGGCAAGGTGGTGTGCGACAACAGGAGCAATCTCCTTGCTGCCCTTAAGATCGGTAGACTTACGAACATTCCACCCTCCACATGCTCCAGAGATTGTGGCAGCAGTGTAATGCCATTATGCAGTATGAAATGTCGCATGGCCTGATAGCAGTGGTGTGGACCTCGGGCTTTTGACCCATAGAGAGTGGAGAAAGGTGAAGGATCTCTGCACCATCCTTGGCAATTTTGAAGAGGCCACCAATATGGTCAGTCGGGATGATGCCCTTGTCAGCATGACCGTTGGGGTTATATTTTTACTGGAATACGTGTCAGGCACTCTGCGGCAGCAGGTCCCACCAGTGATGGAGGAGGCAGACACAGAGCCTTACTTGCCGGAGGACATAGAGTGCCCGACTGTTTCGCAATTGTATAGATCTTCTTTAGGCGGTATTTCGAGGTCGACGGCAGGTACAGGATGGCAGGTCAGCTCACAGAGTAGAGCGCATGAAGCTAGCCAGGGCTTTGGTGATGGTCAGGATGAGGAAATGGAGGAGGATGAGGAGGCAGGGGTGGACAACACCGGTACTGATTACCCTTCAGTGATAAGAGATTTGCACAGATTACAGGAGGAGTAGGAAGAGTAGTAACATTCCATTAGTGCCCCTTGACCCCGAGGCTTGGGAGATCATGGCAGCATCTCACACATGAGTGCTTGGATGCTACATTGCCTGCAATATGAACTACGCATCAAGGCAATAAAAATGAACAGCGAGATAAAGAGGCAGAGGGATCTTATCCGGTTTTAACTAGTTCTCTTGGCTGTGGCATATTAACCGCTTGCAGACGCGGAGCAGTGAGCTAATTCTTTGTGAGGACTTCATCTGCTGGAGGAGGGAAGGGATTTCAGCGCTGACACCCAGCTTCGCTGGAGACTACACAGGGTTTTTTTTGTTTTTTTTTCATTTCCATTAGCGTTGCAAGCACAAAACAATTGCCATGCCTAAGGGAAAGGTCAATGCTGGTGATGCCAAGGATGAGCCCAAGAGAAGGTCGGCACGGTTGTCAGCTAAACCAGCTCCACCAAAAGCCGAACTAAAGTCAAAAAAGGAAAAGGCAGCAGTAAGGGAACAGTCTGAGGACAAAAAAGTTCCAGCAAAGGGAAAGAAAGGAGAGAAGGATAAACAGACTGACTAAGCTAATAAAGAAGAAACTAAGGAAGATTTGCCATCCGAAAACAGAGATACAAAAAGTGATGAGGCCCCAGCATCCGATGGATGAGACAAGGAATCCAAATCTGAAAAACCTCTATCTGTTTAAGTTTTTTATCAGTGGTTTCTGTACCTCCCTTGTAATATTCAGAGAAATAATTTTATCTGCTATTTTGTAAACGCAAGTTTTTAAGTAGTTTAAGTAGTCTTATGGAAGAACCCTGGCAGCAACACAGCAAATCACAACTGTTCTTAAATCCCTATAATTTGCAACTAGCAAATAGGATTAGAAATAGAATTATTTCTATGTAATATTTGTTGAACAGGGTCTTATGGAAGAACCCTCGTAGCAGGACAGCAAATCACAACTGTTCTTGAATTCCTATAATTTGCAGCTAGCAAATAGGATTAGAAATATAATTTTTTATGCAATATCTGTTGAATGGGGTCTTATTGAACAACCCTGGCAGAAACACAGCAAATCACAAAATGTTCTTGAATCCTGTATTTTCCAAGGTGCTTAACCATGTCTTTCACATAAACTGTTCCCAAAACAACAGACTTGAACTTTTGGGTACTCAGATTGAAGATGGGAAAGATGCAGCCAGAAATTTAAAACTCCCTAACTATTGTTGTGTATAATTCCCAAAGCTTGCTGTCCCCCACCCCCTAGCTAATCTAACTAGCAGCTTTCCCTGTCCAATATCACTGGGGAAAAGGGGGCCTGCATGCTTTCAAGCTACAGAAAATGAAGCAGTGTTTTCGTACAGAGATTGAAACTGAAATTGCGTTCAACAGGAACTCAGTGTAATACATAGAACAAGGTAATTGTGATTTTAGAGGCAATGATAACTACATCGCCTCAATGGTGATGTTATTGGACACTTTCTATTGTTCTTCACTGATTGGATCTGTGCCAAAGTACAGGAAACAGCTCAAAATGAAAAGTAAAAAATGGGTGCGGGCGGAAAATGCACGCGGCGAACGTGCAAATTTAGTCGAATGTTCGGCTCGCGGTCGGCTCGCGTTCGAGAAACATCGTAAAGTTCGGACTGAAAATAAACTTACGTTTTGTCGAACAGTTTCACTCAAACACTTAAGTCAGTGTCAGGAGTGGTTAAAGAAGGGCTTTAAAGCTAAAATGATAAACCGTTGCCGGTTATGCAGGGGCATTGCTTATGGGTCCTAATACATCCAGGGCTTGGGCCTCTGTGTTATATCTTTTCTCATAGGGAGGGTTCGCACAGATTTTTTAATGGCACCTGGTTAACTGAGGACCTATATTTAGAAATGTTAATGTATTATTTTAAATGTTTTGGCCTACATTCTGTTACACTGTAAAAATTAAAATTAGTGCTAACAATTTGCCTATTTTAAATGCCTTATTATGTTGAAAAACATAACACCTTTATATAGTAATCATGCATACAACTAATAATCATTATACCAAATTATTTCACATTTATTTTAAATGTTTTCCGCATACATTCTGTCTACACTGTAAAATTAAAATTAGTGCTAAAAAATTTGCCTATTTTAAAAGCCTTATCTATGTCTGAAAACATAACACCTTTAAATAATAATCATGCCATTACCAAATAATACATCTGTACAAATATTTCACCATAAATAAGACCATCATAGTGTTACCAAAAAAAACAAAGTGATAGAGATGGGGCGAATTTCTCAAAATTCGATTCGGTATTCGCCGAATTTTCCGACAAAATTGGGTTAGTTCGATTATTTCGGCGAATGCGTTTAAAAAGCAGCTATTTCCAGGCTGAACGAGCTGCAGGGTGCTGTAGTACATTGTGCATGCTTAAATATGGCAGAGGGAGTCTTTGGTTTGGTCTTCATACAATGTTGTGTTTTAGTATGCACGCAGATGGACTGCGACCGCTCTTAGAAACGCTTCACATAAATTCTCTGGGCACTTAATGAGGCAAAACTGGACCAAAAAAACTCAAGGGGAATGTATGACTGATTAAAGATCATGCGAGCGAAAGCTGGAAAAAAAAAGCTGAGAGTCAGGTGGGCAACATTAGTGACAGAGTGTGGAGGTGGGTGACGGCGGCAGCCACAGCAGCATGAGGACGGCATTGGAACAATGAATCTGGAGGTGGCCAACAAAAACAGGAGGAACGCAAGATGGCACACTGACTGAGATCGGAGGTCATGGCGGAACGCATGAGGTAGGCATGGCACAATGACTTCTGGAGTGGCAAAAAAGGAGAAGCCACAGAATGGCAAATGACTGAGTCGGAGGTCACGGGCTGCAAGCAGCAGAGATCAGGCAGTGGCACATTGACATTCTTGGAGGCGGCCAAAACGTATTAGTCCCAGATGTACAATCACACAGTGTGGAGGTCACGCAGCAGCAGCATGAGACAGGCAGTGGCACAATGACATTCTGGAGGCAGGCAAAACTGTATTAGACCACAGAATGGCGCACCAATCACTACAGTGTGGAGGTCACGGCGGCGCGTATGTGATCAGGAAGTGGTGGCACATGACATTCTGGAGGCGGCTAAACAGTATTAGGCCACAGAGTGGCACAAATCACACAGTGTGGTGGTCACGGCGGCAGCAGATGAGATCAGGCCGAGTTGCACAATGACAGGTCTGGTGGCGCTAAACAGTATTAGGCCACAGAGTGGAACAATCAACAGTGTGGAGGTCATGGCGGCAGCCATAGTATGAGGTCAGGAAGTGGCACAATGACATTCTGTAGGTGGCAAAACAGTATTAGGCCACTGAGTGGCACAATCACACAGTGTGGAGGGCTGTCACGGCGGCAGCAGTATGAGATCAGGCAGTGGAACAAAGAATTCTGGAGGCGGCAAAAACAGTATTAGGCCACGAGTGGCACAATCAACAGTGTGGGTCACGACACAGCAGCAATGAGATCGCAGTGGCACAATGACATTCTGGAGGTGCAAAACAGGAGGAAACACAGAATGGCACAATGACTGAGAGCGGACGGGTCACGGCTGGCAGCAGCAGCCCCCCTCCTCCGTAGGCAGTGGCAAATGGACAACAGTGTGTGAGGGCACGGAAGAGTCATAAGCAGCAGCATGAGGTCAGAGAGATGGCACAATGGACATTCTGGAGGTGGCAAAACAGAAGGAAGCACAGTGTGGCACAATGATGAGAGCGGGGGGGGGGGAAAGGTCCGGCTAGGCAGCAGCATGAGTTCTGGCAGTGGCACCATGAAACGTGTGGAGGACATGGCACAGCCACAGCAGCAGCATTGAGGTCAAGACGTGGCCACAATTGACTCAGTGTGGTTGTCACGGCACAGCTACAGCAGCAGCCGCAAGGAGGTCATAGGTGGCACAATGACAGAGTGTTGAGGTGGGTGGCTATTCCAGTCCCGGTAATGATGGTGGAGGCAGATGGAGAAAAACGGCAGCAGTGTGTGGTCAGGCGGTTGGTGGCATCTAGATGTGGTGAGGCAGGTAGGTTTGACCAGACTGAGCTAAGGATTGTGTTGTGGAAATCCTGGCGATCCACGCTGATTCATCTTGAAAAGGCTCTGTCGTTCCAATTTCCAGTGGACAAGCGGGTTCTCCTTGGGGTATAGATGGCCCCCACACACTGAACACCCTCTCTGATGCCCACACTACTGGCGGGCAGGACAGCTGTCTCCACTGCAAAACTCGGCCAGTTGCGGGCCACACATCCAGTTTGGCTGCCCAGTGTCATCGGATTCTTCTAATGGAGGTGGCAGAGTGCTGTCCAAGTAGGCCACAACGTTGGTTCAAGGACTGCTCCAGGGCCTGCTGCTGCTGCTGCTTCTGCTGGCGATGCCCTCCTCACTAGGTGGGTGAAGGAAGCTGCTCATCAGTGACTCCAGACTGTAGGTTATACTGACTGGAGCTGGTACTGCTTCTACCCCCCACCTTCCCAGCAGACGCGGCAGTAGTTCGTGAGCGCTTGTGGAACCCCCAGTCAGACAAGTCAGAGGAGGGAACGATGCCGCACATAGCAGCGGCAACTGATTTTTGGAGGATTTTCCCTATAGTATTTGAGGTTTGTCTTCCCTCTCAATTGTGGGAAAAAATGGCTCCTTTTGGAACGGTCTTAGCGAGTGGTCCATTAGGGGGAGAGCCAGATCGTCATCCCTCTGCCGGATGCTGACTATTCGGCTGTCACTAGCCAGGCAATAAGCATGCTGCGGGCCATCTGCACAAGGTGGACTCCGAGGGGCACCTGCCTCCATTTCCACTGTATACTGCCCGGTGCTTCGGGTGTCATCTGCCTCAATCTTCCTCATCTCCATCACCTCATCCAGCTGCTCTGCTCTTCTCTCTTGTCTCCTGGGTAGAAAATCCACTATTTACCAGACAAGCTTCTGCTACAATGTCCTCCTCCTCTATTTTCAGTCCCAACCGACTAATGTGGCCAGATGATGTTGTCGCACGTCTCCAGTCCCTGCTCAGACAGATTTTTCAGCATCTGTTCCAGGATATGAAGCAGTGGAATGACGTTAGTCATCCGTAGTCCTGGCGACTGACAAATAACGTCGCCTCCTCGAATGGCATCAACTAACGGCAGGTGTACGAATGAGCTGCCCCTGGTGACATCAAAGTTACACTGGGGAGTATCCTGTCCGCCTGGATTCATCAAAAATCGTTATGGCCTTTCTCTGTTCATACAGTCGGTCCAACAGTGAGGCTGAATTCATCGGGTGGAAACATCGCATATCACAGGGTGTGGTGGAGGCCGTTTCTGCCGCTGCAACTCGAGGGGTGTTTTTGTTCTGGCTTTGTACGAATGGATAAGTGCAAGCACAGTTTCTGGAAATTTTCAGAATGTTATGAAGATCGGTGGAAGACTTCAGGAACCTTTTCACAACCATGATTGAAAACTTGCGTCATGCAAGGGCGCATGGACCATCCTCCTCGGTTGCAGCGCGGACACATTTTCCTCCCATTGTCCGTCCTGTTTCTGATTTGCAGTTGGGCGGAGAAAGCCACACATCGATTTCTTGCTGAATGACGCGGGAACAGTTCCTCCCCTGTGTGACTTCGTTCGCCGAAGGCAAGCAAGCGTGTGAACTGCGTGACCACGCTGTGCCTAACATGTGGTTGATGGAGCAGTTCTTGTGGAGGCTGAGATGGTGGTGGTGGTGGAGGAGGAGGGGCGGACATTGGCGCAGGTGCAGCAGTTTGACAACGTGGAGGAGGGAAAGCGGCGTATCTGTCCAAGTGTTGGTGTGCCTGGGATGGAAGCACATAACCTGTGGGCCGTGTAAAGCGAAATGTTACTGGCCCTGACCGTAGTTTAAGCTCCTGACGTTCCGCGATTGCCGTGCACCTTGGAAACAAACGATAAGCGGTCAAGGACTGACCACCTTCTGTTCTACCATTATATATGATGTGGATGGTTCTGCCTTTTTGGAAAAGAAATTACCGCTTGGAATCTCCATCTCGGCTCGGCACAAGCAAATTAGTTCTACTGAACGGTGCATAGTCCACCATTTGGAAAGGGAGGGACTGCAGTACAACAACTTGGACAGGAGCACGGTCAGTTGCCTGCACCTTAGGATGGTTGGACGCATCTGTTGTCTCTTTGCATAGCCTCGCTGAACGAGCTGCTGGCGCCATGAGTAGGAGGAGCAGGTGCATCTGGGAGCGGGAGATGATGTCAAAGAGAAACAGCTCCCTTTTTGCTGCAGAGTGGTGGCGCCTTGACTTGGCTGCAATGGCATGGCGTGCCACTTGGGAGCAGTAGCGGTTGCTGCGGCGGCAGGATGGTCCACCACATCTGAGCCACGTTTCTCCCAGGCCACCGTATGGTGACGTTGCATATGTTGACGCGGGCCGTGGTGCCAACGTAGCTCCCTGGCCACGCTTCACTTTCTGCCACAGATGTCTACATATACCATATTCGGCTCCTCGGTGTTTAGCAAAGAACTGCCACACCACGAGTATCGGATTTTACGCCCATCGCTCTGCATGAGTGATATCTGCGCTGCCTCGCTGAGCCCGTGCCGCTACTATCTTGGGACTGCGAAGCAGGATTTTTTACCCCGTGGCGCTTGGCTCCGACTCCACCTGTGCTATCCTCTGGATCACGGCCACAGACCCCACTTGCTGGTGCGCTGCTGCCTGACGCGGCAAGCTGGACGCCCTCTTCTCCTGACGATGATGAAGCCTTGCCTCACGGCTCCCAAGCTGCGGTCGGCTACAATCAATCTATTTGTGTTTCATGTCCTGTGTCTCATCACCGGTTTGGTATGGGAGGTGACCTTCTCACAACAAGGACCTCCCATGCCACTCTCACCATCTATACTTGCCGCTACTGCAAGAAGCAGGGGATATTGGCCCCATTTCTTCGCTGCAAGTAGCTGCTGACTGCCCTCCTCAAATTATTCATCCTCACTATATAGTGGCGCTGAGCCCGACCACATGTAGATCTCTGGCTGAGGGTGAAACCGGAGGGGACAGAGGCAGGTGAGACAGGTGAGGGCCGCTGACCGCTCCCGTGCAATGCCAACTAACTGGTTGTGTCTGTGGTTCCCCTGACTCTTGGCTGGGGTTGTCTACGATGTCATCTGGGAAGGAAGAGGATGACTAGTCAACCCAATCAATAACCCTTGGAGTTGCTGAACAACACACGGCCGCTAGATGAGCAGCGGCAGTTGTGGCCTCACCCGAGTGACCCCTGCTGGCGACGTCCCTTGCTGTGCTGTGACCTGGGGACTGTTCAGAATGTTTGTGCCATTGCCCACTCGCAAGGTGCAGAGCCTGCCACCTCTCTGTCTGACTTACTGTTTTGTTCTAAAATGTACGACATGTTTGATGATGATATTGTTTTATGATAAATTTACACCCCTGTTTTGACTCAAATGAACCCAGTATACAAAGCTTGGGTAACCCTTGGATATAAAATTGCGCTCCACAAATGGCCAGGAAAAATTTACTGTTATGTGTGTTTAAAAACACTGTGTGTTTTAACTAAAGGTAAAGCACAAACAGGCTTAATTTACTTCGGACATGAATTAGGCTAAAGAAAAATGTATATAATTTTGGCGTTGAAAAAAGACGTTTATTTTTGTCAGCACACAGCAAAACAACGCTTATATAACATGCGATGTAAATTGCACGAAGAATTGTGCGCCACCAAAATAGTAGCTTGTAGCTTGTTACAATTGCGTGTTTTCTAGCACACACAAGGTTCAGTTGTAAATTTACCTTTGTGTTGAATTAGGCTACAGGGAAAAATTTATAATATTTTGGCGTTGAAAAGACGGTTTATTTTTGTCAGACACTGCAAAACAACGCTTAATTAACCCTGGATGTAAATTGCGCAAAGAATTTGAGACGCTCAAAAATAGTAGTTTGGAGCGTGTTACAATTGCGTTTATCTACGCACACAACAAGAGGATACAGTTGTAATTAACCTTTGCTAGTGATTAGGTACAGGAAAATTGTACTATATTTTGGCGTGAAAAAAAAGACGGTTTCTTGGGGTCAGCACACCAGCAAAACAACGCTAATTAAACAATGGATGTAAATTGCGCCAAAGATTGGCGCACAAATAGTAGCTTTGTAGCGTGTTAACAATTGCGTGTTTTCTACGCACCCAACAAGAGATACAGTTGTTACATTAACCTTTGCTAGTGAATTAGGCTACAGGAAAATGTTTATATTTTGGCGTTGAAAAGTCGGTTTTTCTTGGGGTCAGCACACAGCAAAACAACGCTTAATTATCCCCTGGATGTAAATTGCGCAAAGAATTGAGCCGACAAAATAGTAGGCTTGTGTAGCGTGTTACAATTGCGTGTTTTTCTACGCACACAACAAGCGATACAGTTGTAATTTAAACCTTTGTTTTGAATAGGCTTCAGGAAAATTGTATATATTTTTGGATTGAAAAAAGACGGTTTCTTGGGGTCAGCACACCAGCAAAACAACGTCTTAATTAACCCCTGGATGTAAATAGCGGCCAAGAATTGAGAGCACAAAAATAGTAGCTTTGTAGGTGTTACAATTGGGTGTTTTCTACGGTCAACACAAAAGAGATTACAGTTGTATTTAACCTTTCGCTTGTGAATTAGGCTACAGGAAAAATGCATAAATTTTGGCGTTGAAAAAAGACGGTTTCTTGGGGTCAGACACCAGCAAAACAACGCTTAATTAACCCTGGAAGAAAATTGGCAATAGAATGAAGCAGCCAAAATGAAGTGGTATTTGTATTGTAAAATGCTGATTCTTTAAATGAATACAACAGGAAATGGCCTTAGATCCCTTTGAGATATTGAATGTATTGCAGCTGCAGTGGAAGCACACTAGATTTAGAATCCAATACCAAAAAAATTAGAAATAGAACATTAAGGAAACATTCTCTGAGACAGCTGAGACACCCCACGAAATCGCTAATAAAAATAATTCTTCAGTAAGAGTATCAGCCGTGGCAGCACATTCCTGATGGAGACAGTGAGAGAGTGTGAGCTCCCGGCGTCGAGCCGGATTATATAGTGCGGTGACGTCCACAGAATCTGCCGTCTCTGATTGGGCTTCATCTCTGCACATGTCATGGAAGGCTATGCCTCTTCCTCCCAGATTACTTTGCCCCATGTAGCGCTTGTGCTCGCAGCCTTTTATCAATCAAAAGCACACTTCATTCACCGAAGTACCCCAAAGTTCGAATTCGTTCCGATCCGAAGTTTCTGAAATTTCTAAACGATTCCACTTCGTTAGAATCAATTCGCCAATCTCTACCTGCGCAGGAACTGCCAGGACCAGGGTAAAGGTGGTGCCTGAGCCAGACTTGTTGTATTGGTTCAAATTGCCTGTATGTAGACCTGCAGAAGAACAGCAAACGAGGGTAAGGTGGTGCCTGAGCCAGACTTGTGTATTGGCAACTACACTGCTCCTGTATGTATGACCTGCAGAAGAACAGCCAGCAGGGTAAGGGTGGTGCATGAGCTGAGTTGTGGTATTGGGCACTAGGACTGAAGCCTATATGTTATGGCCTGTCAGAAGAACAGACAGACCAGGGTGTAAAGGTTGTGCCTGAGCCAGACTGTTGTATTGGCTCCACATTGCTTTATGTATGACCTGCAGAAGAACAGTGAGACCTGGGTAATGGGGTGCCTGAGCCAGAGTTGTGGTATTATCACTAGACTGCTCCTTGATGTTTGACCTGCAGAAGGACAGCCAGACCAGGGTAAAGGTGGTGCCTGAGCCAGACTTGTTGTATTGGCTCTACACTGCCAATGAAGATAGACGTGCTGTTCAAGGAGTTTAGAGGCAAATGGAAGCAGTGAGATGGGGCGATAGTTGGACAGACAGGAGGGGTCAAGAGATGGTTTCTTAATGATGGGGGTGATGGCCGTGTGTTTAAAGGAGGAAGGAAAAGTGCCAGAGGTTAATGATAAGTTGAAGAGAGGGGCGAGAGCTGGGATGATAACAGCACTAAGGTCAGGGATGAGATGGCAGTGGGTCAAGACTACAGGTGGTGAGGTTGGATTTGGACAGTAGAGGAGAGCTTGTCATGAGTGACAAAAGAGAAGCATGTTAGGGAAGAGTAGTGATGTGCAGGTATAAGGGCGGGCCGTGGGGACACTGCAGGAATAGAGGTAGGCAGAGGAGACTTTGGGATGAAGCTTGGGATGAGATTGATTTTATTTTGGAAGTGAATTGCGAAATCATCTGCTGAGAGGAGAGATGGGGGAGGAGGTGCAGGTGGATGGAGAAGAGAGTAGAAGGTGTAAAAATGTTTTCTGGGGTTGTGAAACAGGGAGGATATGATAGTGGTGAAGTGATTCTGTTTGGCTGAGGTGAGTGCAGATTTATATGTGTTTAGTGAGTGTTTGTATGAGGTGAAGTCAGCGGTGGAGCGGGTTTTCTTCCAGCGGCGATCATCAATTCTGGAAGCTCGCCTCAGTTGTTTATTGGAGTCTGTGTGCCAGGGTTGTCTGTTGATTTTGCGGGTTCTGTTCTGTGTGAGAGGGGCGACTGAGTCAAAAGTGGAGGTGATTGTGTTGTTGTCGAAAGTGGTGGCTGAGTCTGGGTCAGCAAATGAGAATATGGTAGAAAGGGGGGCAAGAGAGACAGAGAGAATGTGAGGGTTGAGGTTTTATAGGTTTCTGTGTGGGTGTACTAGATTTGGGGCAGAAGGGGCAGGGGAATTGGAGATGGTGGAGAAGGTAAGCAGGTTGTAGTCAGAAATGGGGAAAGGAGAGTTTCAGAAGTTAGATAAGGGGCAGAGGTGGGTGAAGATGAGATCCAGTATATGTCCATCTTTATGAATGGCTCCAGAGGTCCACTGGGAGAGGCCGAATTAAGAGGATAGTGACAAGAGTTTGTTAGTAATGGAGTGGGGTGTGTCGATGGGGATGTTGAAATCTCCCATGATAATAGTGGGGATGTCAGTGGAAAGAAAGTGGAGGAGCCGGGAAGCAAAGTGGTCAAGGAAGGTGGTGGCAGAGCCTGGAGGGACAGTAGACAACAGCCACTTGGAGGCTGGAGGAGTAGTAGATGCAGACAGAATGCACCTCAAAGGAGGGGAGGGTGAGGGAAAGTAAAGGTGGAATGCGGACAAAGGAACAGGTATCTGTAATAGAACACACTGCGAGACTGGAAAAGAAAAACAGAGGCACCAGACATACAGGGCTTTAAAAAACTAGTAACAGATAACTAACCAAAACAGGACTGAATGCAACAAGTGCAAAATCTCTTAGCTACCAGTATTAGACAGGATCCAAAACTTGCCATTTCGTCTGAGCTACTGCTCTTCTCTGTTAACTGCAGTTCAGATATTCGCTTTACATCAGCCACATGGACATTGGAAACTGTAGTCTGGAGAGGACTCATTTACACCTGTGGGGAGTGTTACGGGCATGCTCTGTGACTTGTGCAGAGAGGGAATAGAGGTGATCTGAATCCTTTGCCTATTGTGAATGATGGTTCCTCTCATTGTAATCCTGCCTGTAGTGATAAAGAGCAGGCTGTTCTCCATAGAATAGAGCATATTCATATGGTGCAGTTCTACTGCGGTAAAAAAAAAATGCATCATATTCACAACCAGAACATTGCATGTGTTTTTTTTACCATGATTTGCCATGGTATTTTGATGTTGTTATTGGCTATATGATTTTTACAAGTGAAACGGGAATTAAAAAGTACATGCCATGTACCATTTTGATGCATTTTTTACCGTAACTTAACTGTACAGTGTGAATACTGTGAGACTATTAAATGTGAAAGCTGATGGACTATTAACATGGGTGATAGGATAAAAAACTTAATTTACACAATAAGACATTTTTTGATTATATATTCCATTTCAGCAGAGGTGTCATCCTTTTTCTTCCATGTTGGTAGATGCCACAATAAAGACACACCAGCTAATATATGAAAAAAAAAATTAATATTGAATTAAAATTGATTTTCTATGATGTAAAATTCTCAAGAATCAAGTAAAGTCGGAAAATGTGCATTTTGGTGGCAACCATATCCAAACAATGAAATACTTGATTGTACTTGTCCTTGTGAAGTCTTGTTTGAAAACAATTACAAAGTAGTCATTAATAAAAGATTGCGCCGAATCTATAATGCATCTGTTATTCTTTCTTGCAAAGAAACAACAACAATAAGAGCGGAGCATTATTCACTTTACATGTGTAGGAGGTTTAAGATGCATTCCAAGTACTCACTATAATATACACATATTTATCCTTCTGATTCGTGGAGGAGGGAGTAGAGGAGAAAATTAGGCTTATCATCTGACTTGTTCTCGTAAGTATCATATTTCTTCCCTTTTACCTACTGGACATACCATGTGTTATATGGTCAATGTAGGTGAATAAAATCACTAGTCGTTGAGCTGCTCCGACAAAGTGCTGCTAAATTAAGGGACTGTTCACAGCAAAATCGAAAGTGAAAATTGCATCCAAAAACGCAGCGGCAATCGAATTCTAATGGGATCCAACGCATATCCAACATGCAGCTGTGTGTTTGGATGCAGCAGGATTGCACCCTACAGTTTTAAATAGGGCTCCTGCTGCGCCTTTTGGACCAAGAATTGACATGTCAATTCTTGCAACGGTCCCAAAGACGCAATGAGACACGCATGATGCGTGTTTCAAAGTAAAAGCAATAAAAATCACATTGCACATTTTTAGATACGTGTTTGGGTCCGTTTAGGCTCTGATAGATGGATTCAAACACGTATCTAAAAACGCGTGTTCACATGGACTCAACACGCCATGTGAACATACCCTAAGTGGAGTTAAAAAGCTGGAGTTGAAAATAGGAGTCAAAAACCAGTAAGCAAACAACTTTTTTCAGTTAGTCTTCATTGCTGTTGGAACTAGATAATGGACAGCAGGATTGGAGATTTTCTGCAGTGCACAGTCTCCCATATTTATGTATGACTGCAGCAGGAGTTCAAGGGTGAATACCACTGTGATAGATGTGAGCATGTTGCTCAACTGTAAGCTTGCATTAGAGATCTGGAGGAGCAAAATGCAAGACTCAGGGAGACTGACAATCTTGAGAAGAGCTTTCTGCTTACAGAGCAAGCAGTTAGTAGGGTAAATGTGGTGGGTGAAGTAAAAGATCAGCAGGGCCAAGCATGTAACTGGGTTAATGAAGTTGGGGAGAGTTATTGGGGTCCCAGAAAAAGGAAGACCACTTCCATTTCTGAGCCTCCTATCAAAATTGCCAAATTGGGTGATAATGCTGGAGCATCAGCCCTATTAGTAGTCAGGGGGATGGTGATACAGGTAGGAAAAGACAGTAAGTGGTAATAGGGGATTCAATAATCAGGAAGACAAATAGAATAATTTGTCGCATAGACCGCCTTAGTTTAACAGTTTACTGTCTCCCTGCCAGGTTTCGGTACATGGTGGACCAGGTGGATAAATTACTGGGAAGGGCTGGTGATGACTCTTATGGTCCATGTTAGAACTAATGATAGAATACATGGTAGGTGGAGGATCCTTAAGAATAATTTGCAGAATCTTTGTTTATTTCTTGGTTTATAGGAGATGGAGATAAAATATAGACTTTAAAATGTATAAAGCATTGGTGTGGCCACACTTGGAATATGCTGTTCAGTTCTGGGCTCCAGTTTATAAAAAAGATGTAATGGAGCTAGAGAGAGTGCAAAGACGAGCAACCAATCTTAAGAGGGGAATGGAGCATCTTCGTTATGAGGAGAGGTTAGAAGAATTGAACTTATTTAGTCTTGAAAATAGACGGCTTCGGGGGGACATGATTAATTTGTAAAAGTATATAAATGGTCCCTATAAAAAGTATGGAGAAAAATTATTTCATGTAAAGCCCGCTCAAAAGACAAGCGGACATTCCCTTCGGCTGGAGAAAAAAAAGTTCAATCTCCAGAGAAGAAAAGTGTTCTTCACTGTGAGAACTGTAAATCTGTGGAATAGCTGCCTGAGGAGCTGCTCACAGCAGAAACGGTTGTGAGTTTCAAGAAAGACTTAGATAACTACCTGAATATAACTACTAAAGAATATCAATACGTATGTAGCCATGTAAAATTCTAGATCCAGTCTGATGGCAACTCTGGGATCAGAAATTAAATCTTCCTTAAAGCAGATTGGTTCTGGCCTTATGGGTTTCAAAGCGTTCATCAGTAGAGAAGCTAGGCTTAAACTCCTTGACTCCCTCCCTTCATCCACATTTTCCCCATCCTAGGTTGAACTTGATAGACATATGTCTTTTTCCAACCATACTAACTATGTCTCTATGTAACATATATGTGTTTCCTAAAGTAATGATGAATTCAGCCCCCTCTACACCTCCCTCTCATAGATGTAAGTGATGAATGACTTAGACAAATTTGACCAAGCTAATCTTAAACACAGTGTGTATCCAGTAATCACAGTGAGTTTAAATTAATATTTGACTTTTGTTTCCCAGTATTTTATTAATATATTAGAGAACATTAACACAAACACAGTGAGACTAGTTGTATAAATTACTTTTGGGAATATGTGATAATTAGAGATGGGCGAATTGATTCAAAACGAATTGGAGTTCTTTTTAAATTTGTTCAGGAAAAACTTCGGTTCGGAAACAAGTCGAAGTTTGGGGGATTTCGGGAGAACGAAGTGGGGCTTTTGATTGATAAAAATGGCTGCGAGCACATGGCGTTACATGGCAAAGCACTCTGGGAGAAAGAAGGGAAATAGCCTGCATGACATGTGCAAGATGAAGCCAATCAGAGACCGGGCGGGATTCTGGGGACGTCACCGCACTATATAAGTCCGGGCGGGGACGCCGGGAGATCACACTCCTCTCACTGTACTGATCAGGGGAAAGGGGCTGCCGCGGCTGATTGTGATGCTCTCACTGAAGAACTGATTTTTATACAGCGATTTTGTGGGGTGTCTCAGCTTGTCTCAAAAACTGTTCTCTTAATGTTCTATTTCAAATTTTTTTGGGGTATTGGATCTGAAATCCAGTGTGTGTCCACTGCAGCTGCATATACATTCAATATCCAAGTGGGATCTAAGCCAGTTCCTATTGTATTCATTTAAAGAAACAGCGTTTTTACAATACAAATACCACTTCATTTTTGGCTGCTCAATTCTATTGCGCAATTTACATCCAGGGGTTAATTAAGCGTTGTTTTGCGGGTGTGCTGCCCCCAAGAAACCGTCACTTTCACCTCCACAATAGAAACAAATTTTCCTGTAGCATAATTCACAAGCGAAGGTTAATTACAATTTTATCTCTTGTTGCGTGGCGTAGAAAACACGCAATTGTAACACGCTACAAAGCTACTAGTTTGTGGTGGCCCAATTTTTGGCGCAATTTTACATCCAGCGGTTAATTAAGCGTTGTTTTGCGGTGTGCTGACCCCAAGAAACCGTCATTTTCAACGCCAAAATATATAAATTTTTCCTGTAGCATAATTCACAAGCGAAAGTTAATTACAATTTTATCTCTTGTGTAGCGTAGAAAACACGCAATTGTAACACGCTAACAAAGCTACAGTTTGTGGTGGCGCAATTGTTTGGCGCAATTTTACATCCAGGGGTTAATAAGCTTTTGTTTTGGGCTGGTGTGTTTGACCCCAAGAAACCGTCATTTTCAACGCCAAAATATATACATTTTTCCTGTAGCATAAATCACAAGCGAAGTTTAATTACAATTTTATCTCTTGTTGTGTGGCGTAGAAAACACGCAATTGTAACACGCTACAAAGCTACTAGTTTGTGGTGGCCCAATTGTTTGGCGAAATTTACATCCAGGGGGTAATTAAGAGTTGTGTTGCTGGTGTGCTGACCCCAGAAACCGTCATTTTCAACGCCAAAATATATACATTTTTCCTGTAGCATAATTCACAAGCGAAGGTTAATTACGATTTTATCTCTTGTTGTGTGGCGTAGAAAACACGCAATTGTAACACGCTACAAAGCAACTAGTTTGTGGTGGCCCAATTTTTTGGCGCAATTTACACCCAGGGTATAATTAAGCGTTGTTTTGCTGTGTGCTGACCCCCAAGAAACCGTCATTTTCAACGCCAAAATACATACATTTTTCCTGTAGCATAATTCAAAAGCGAAGGTTCTTTAAACAATTTTATCTCTTGTTGTGTGGCGTAGAAAACACGCAATTTTAACACCTACAAACTACTAGTTTGGGGTGGCCCAATTGTTTGTCGAAAAATTTACATCCAGGGTTAATTAAGCGTTTTTTTTGCTGGTGTGCTGACCCCAAGACACCGTAATTTTAAATGCCAAAATATATATTTTTTCCTGTAGCATAATTCACAAGCGAAGGTTAATTAAAATTTTATCTCTTGTTGTGTGGCGTAGAAAACACGCAATTGTAACATGCTACAAAGCTACTAGTTTGTGGTGGCCCAATTGTTTGGCGCAATTTACATCCAGGGGTTAATTAAGCGTTGTTTTGCTGGTGTGCTGACCCCAAGAAACCGTCATTTTCAACGCCAAAATATATACAATTTTCCTGTAGCATAATTCACAAGCGAAGGTTAATTACAATTTTATCTCTTGTTGTGTGGCGTAGAAAACACGCAATTTGTAACACGCAACAAAGCTACTATTTTGTGGTGGCACAAGTGTTTGGCGCTATTTAAATTCAGGGGTTAATTTAAAAGTGTTGTTTTGCGGGTTTGCTGACCCCAAAAGAAACCATCATTTCAACGCCAAAATATATACTTTTTTCCTGTAAGCATAATTCACAAGCGAAGGTTAATTACAATTTTATCTCTGTTTGGGGCGTAGAAAACACGCAATTGTAACACGCTACAAAGCTACTAGTTTGTGGTGGCCCAATTGTTTGGCGCAATTTACATCCATTGGTTAATTAAGCGTTGTTTTGCTGGTGTGCTGACCCCAAGAAACCGTCATTTTCAACGTCTAATTATATACATTTTTCCTGTACTAATTCACAATCGAAGATTTTTTACAATTTTAAATCCCCTGGTTTTTGGGGGCGTAGAAAACACGCAATTTTTAACACGCTACAAAGCTACTAGTTTGTGGGGGCCCCAAATTGTTTGGTGCAATTTACATCCAGGGGTTAAATTTAAAGCGTTGTTTTGCTGGTGTGCTGACCCCAAGAAACCGTCATTTTCAACGCCAAAATATATAAATTTTTCCTTTAGCATAATTCACAAGCGAAGTTTAATTACAATTTTATCTCTTGTTGTGTGGCGTAGAAAACACCGAAATTTGTAACACGCTACAAAGCTACTAGTTTGTGGGGGCCCAATTTTTTATCGCAATTTACATCCGGGGGTTTAATTAAGCGTTTTTTTTGCTGGTGTGCTGACCCCAAGAAACCGTCATTTTCAACGCCAAAATCCCTACATTTTTCCTGAAAGCAAAATTCACAATCGAAGATTAATTACAATTTTATCTCTGGTTGTGTGGCGTAGAAAACACGCAATGTAACACGCTCCCAAGCAACTATTTGTGGAGGCCCAATTGTTTGGTGCAATTTACATCCAGGGGTTAATTAAGCGTTGTTTTGCGGTGTGCTGACCCCAAGAAACCGTCATTTTCAACGCCAAAATACATACATTTTTCCTGTAGCATAATTCACAAGCGAAGGTTAATTACAATTTTATCTCTTTTTGTGTGGCATAGAAAACACGCAATTGTAACATGCTACAAAGCTACTAGTTTGTGGTTGCTCAATTCTTTTGCGAGAACAAATGTACCTAGCAGATCCCTACCAATAGTACCAATACCTCTTGACCAGCGTATATGAAAGACAATTTAAAGAGGAAAAATCGGTCCTATAAAATAACTTTTATTAAATATATTAAAATATATCATAATCTATCTCAAAAAACTCACAATAAACTGTGGGAGGCAAACAACAACCACATGGGTGGGACCAGAGTGATATACAAAACCTGGCCCTGTAAACCTAATATACCCCTACCTAACTAAGAGAGATACGGATAATCGCCCCATAAGGGCGTTCCTGTCCGCAGCCTTGCCCTAATTCAAAAAAAACCCTGTTATTCCTCATGGTCCCGTCCCAAAATGTTTCAATCATCCATGACATAAATCAGGGGACAGTCTGGAAAGATATAAGTGGACCAAGTGTCTGGGTATAGTAGCAAATAAATGGCTGCAATAATGCGAAGCACAAGAATTAGAGGGAAAAAGAAACTTTGTTTTTCACCACCACAGAAGAAATTCTGTAGCATAATTCATATCCGAGGTTAATTAAGCCTGTTTGTGCTTTTATATTCAGTAAAATACACAGAGTTTTTAAAACGGCACATACAAGTCAATTTTTCCTGCCCATTTGTGAGCGCAATTTATATCCAAGGGTTACCCAAGCTTTTTAGGGTTCATTTGGCGTCAAATACAGGGTGGGGTATTTATCATATACAGATATCTTCATCAAACAGTGTCTGTACATTTTAGAACAAACAGTATGTCAGACAGAGAGGTGGCAGGCTCTTCACCTGCGAGTGGCAGTGGCACAAACATTCCGGGCCCAGGTCGCAGCACAGCAAGGGGACGTCGCAGCAAGGGTCACTGGGTGAGGCCACAACTGCCACTATCATCTAGCGGCCTTTGTGTTGACCAGCAACCCAAGGGTTCTTGATTGGTTGACTAGGCCCATCCACTTCCTCCCAGATGACATCTGACAACCCCAGCCAAGAGTCCGTGGGATCGTCAGACACAACCCTAAGTTTGCATGGCCCGGGAGCTGGTCAGCGGCCCCCACCTGTCCTCAACCCGCCTCTGTCCCATCCGGTTCCCTCAGCCAGAGATCTACTATGTGGTCTGGGTTTCAGAGCCACTATACAGCGAGGATGAACAATTTGAGGACAATAAGCAGCTACTTGGCAGCGAAGAAATGGGGCCAATATCCCCCCGCTTCTTGCAGTAGGCGGCAAAGTACAGATGTTGAGAGTGGCATGGGAGGTCATGTTGTGAGGGGGCAGCCTCTGCATACCAAAACCGGTGATGAGGACAGCAGTGACGAGAAACACAAATAGATGATGATGTAGCCGACCGCACATGGGAGCCGGGGGAGGCAAAGGGGTTCATCATAGCAGGAGAAGAGGCGTCAGCTTGCACGTCAGGCAGCGACGCAGCCACAAGTGGGTCGTGTGGCCGTGAGTCAGCAGGAAAAGCAGCAGGTTTTAAGGTTTGGAGCCAAGCGGCCACGGGTAAAAAACCCGCTTCGCAGGTTTCCCAAGAAAAGTATGGCACAGGGGCTCAGCGAGGCAGCGGCGGCAAATTGTCACTCAGTGCGGAGCGTTGGCGGTAAAATCCCATACTCGGCGGTGTGGCAGTTTTTGCTAAATACCGGGGGAGCCGAATATGGGTATGTTAGAATCTGTAAGCAGAAAGTGAAGCGTAGCCAGGGAAGCTAAAAATTGGCACATGGCCCTGCGTCAACATATGCATGTATCATCCCGGTGGCCTGGGAGAAACGTGGCTCAGAAAATTTGGGGGATCCATCCTGCCGTGCCAGCAACAGCAGAGCCCCGCCCAGTGGCAGCATGCCATTGCAGCAGTCAAGGCTCCACCACCCCCTGCAGAAGGGAGCTGTTTCTCTTTGACATCATCTCCCGGTCTACATGCTCCTGCTCCTCGCTACTCATAGCACCAGCAGTCGTTCAACGAAAGGGCGATTTCAAAGAGACAACAGTATGCGTCCAACCATCCTAAGGTGCAGCAGCTGACCGTGCTCCTGTCCAAGTTGTTGGTACTGCAGTCCCTCCCTTTCCAAATGGTGGACTCTGCACCATTCAGAGAACTAATGGCTTGTGCCGAGCCGAGATGGGGAGTTCCAAGCCGTAATTTCTTTTCCAAAAAGGCAGTACCAGCACTTCATAAAAAATTTAGAACAGAAGGTGGGCCAGTCCTTAAGCTTATCGGGTTTTGTTCCAAGGTGCACGGCAGCGCGGGCTCTGGAGCTGTAACTACGGTCAGGGCCAGTACATGTCCTTTACGGCCCACTGGGTGAATGTGCTTCCGGCCCAGGCACACCACACAATGGACAGGAGACGCCGCTTTCGCCCTCCACGTTGTCAAACTGCTGCTCCCGCGCCAATGTCCGCCTCCTCCTCCTCCACCACCACCACCATCTCAGCCTCCACAAGTACTGCTCCATCAACCACATGTGTAGGGCACAGCGGTGTCACGCATTCTACACCTGGCTTGCCTCACGAACGAAATCACACAGGGGAGGAACTGCTCCGCGTCATGCAGCCAAGAAATCGATGTTGGCTTTCTCCGCGCCAACTGCAAATCGGAACCATGGTGATGGACAATGGGAGGAACATGGTGTCCGCGCTGCAAACCCAGGAGGATAGTCCATGCGCCCTGCATGGTTTCATGTGTTCAATCTGGTTGTGAAAAATTCCTGAAGTCTTCCACCGATCTTCAGAACTTTTTGAAAAAAGGCCAGGAAACTGTGCATGCACTTTATCCATTTGTACAAAGCCAGGAAAAACCCTCCTCGAGTTGCAGCAGCAGAATGGCCTCCCCCAAAACACTCTGTATGCGATGTTTCCACCCCCTTGGAATCCAGCCTGCACATGTTGGACCGACGTATGAACAGAGAAAGGCCATTTAAAGATTTTTTTTATGACCAGGCAGACAGAATACTCCCCTGTGTAAAATTTGATGTCAGCCATTTCAGCTCATGCGTGACACCTGCCGTTTGTTGAGGCATTCGAGGAGGCGATGTTATTTGTCATCGCCCCGGACTACGGGATGAATAACGTCATCCACTGCTTCATGTCCTGGAACAGATGCTGAAAAAATCTGTCTGGGCAGGGGACTGGAGACGTGGCGACTACATCTCGTGGCCACATGGTCCGGTGGGGGCTGAAATGGAGGAGGAGGAGGAGGACATTGGAGCAGAAGCATTGTCTGGGTTTAAATGAGTGGATTTTCACCCAGGTGACAAGACAGGAGGAGCAGAAGCATTGGAGGAGGTGGATGGAGATGAGAAAGACAGGCAGATGACCCCCAAACACCGTGGGAGTATACAGTGGAAATGGAGGCAGGGAGCCCCTTTGGAGTCACTTGTGAGATGGCCCGCACATGCTTATTTGCCTGGCTAGTGACAGCCGAATAAATCAGCATCCGCAGAGGGATGACTTCTGGCTCTCCACCCTATTGACACTCGCTACCGGTCCAAAGTGGGAGCCTTTTTCCCAGCTATTGAGAGGGAGGACAAAAATCAAAACTATAGGAAATCCTCCGTTATCAGATGGCCGCTGCCTATGTGCGGCATCGTCCCTCCCCTGACAGGTCTGACCGGGGGTTCCTCAGCGCTCACGTACTACTGCCGCGGCTGCTGGGAGAAGGTGGGGGGTAGGAGCAGTACCAGCTCCATCACATTTAAACCCAAGTCTGGAGCACGATGAGCAGCTTCCTTCACCCGCCTAGTGAGGAGGGCAGTCGCCAGCAGCAGCAGCAGCAGGACCTGGAGCAGTCTCTGAACCAACAGGGGGTGGCCTACTTGGACAGCACCTGCCACCCCAGTTTAGAAGATCCGCTGGACTACTGGCAGCCAAACTGGATGTGTGGCCGCAACTTGCCGAGTTTGCAGTGGAGAAGCTGTCCCGCCCGGCCAGTAAGTGTGGCATCAGAGCGGGTGTTCAGTGCGGCGGGGGCCATCGTTACCCCAAGGAGAACCCGCTTGGTCCACGGGAAATGTGGAACGACTGACCTTTGTCAAGATGAAATCAGGCGTGGATCGGCCAGGATTTCCACACACCAATGCCTTAGGCGTCAGACTAGCATCAGCCATGACGCCTCACCCAAACTGTGAGAAATGAGTCTGGGTTCAAACTACCTGCCTCAGCCACTATTCTGATGCCGCCACCCGCCTGATGCCACATCTACTGACAGTTTCTCCATCTGCCACCAACCATCTTCACCAGGGACTGGTATTGCCACCCACCTCCACACTCTGTCTTGTGCCACTGTCTGACCTCATGCGCTGTGGCTGCTGCCGTGACCTCCACACTGTGCCATTGTGCCACTGTCTGACCTATGCTGCGTTTGTGGCTGCTGCCGTGACCCCACACGTGTCATTGTCCCACTCTGTGGCCTACTCCTGTTTTTGCCACCTCCAGAATGTGATTGTGCCACTGCCTGACTTCATGCTGCTGCTGTGGCTGGGTGCCGTGACCTCCACAAATGTGTCATTGGCCCACTCTGTGGCCTACTCCTGTTTTTGCCACCTCCAGAATGTCATTGTGCCACTGCCTGACCTCATGCTGCTGCTGTGGCTGCTGCCGTGACCTCCACACTGTGTCATTGTGCCACTGTCTGACCTCATGCTGCTGCTGTGGCTGCTGCCGTGACCTCCACACTGTGTGATTGTGCCACTGTCTGACCTCATGCTGCTGCTGTGGCTGCTGCCGTGACCTCCACACTGTGTCATTGTCCCTCTCTGTGGGGCCCACTCCTGTTTTTTCCACCTCCAGAATGTCATTGTGCCACTCTTTAACCTCATGCTGCTGCTGTGGCTGCTGCCGTGACCTCCACACTGTGTCATTGTGCCACTGTCGACCTCATGCTGCTGCTGTGTCTGCTGCCTTGACCTCCACACTGCGTCTTTGTCCCTCTCTGTGGCCTACTCCTGTTTTTGCCACCTCCAGAATGTCATTGTGCCACTGCCTGACCTCATGCTGCTTGTGGCTGCGCCGTGACCTCCCACACTGTGGGCATTGTGCCACTGTCTGACCTCATACTGCTGCTGTGGCTGCTGCCGTGGCTGCTGCCGTGACTTACACACTGTGTCATTGTGCCACTGTCTGACCTCATGCTGCTGCTGTGGCTGCTGCCGTGACCTACACACTGTGTCATTGTGCCACTCTGTGACCTCCCCCTTTCCTGTTTTTGCCACCTCCACAATGTGATTGTGCCACTGTCTGACCTCATGCTGCTGCTGTGGCTGCTGCCGTGCCCCTATACACGGTCATTGTCCCACTCTGTGGGCCACTCCTTTTTTTTGCCACCTCCAGAATGCATTGTGCCACTGTCTACCTATGCGCGCTGTGGCTCCCTGCCGTCACCTCCACACTTTTCCCTAATGTTCCCACTGAGCTTCAGCTTGTTTTTTTCCAGCTTTCTCTGGCAACTTTATCGGGCAAATTCCCGCTTCATTTTTTTTGGTCAGTTTTGCCCTTAAGTGCCCAGGGAAATTTTTTAGTGGCGATTTAAGGAGCGGCGGCATAATGTGGTGTCATACTAAAACACAACATTGTATAAGACCAAAAACCAAGCTCCCTCGCATATTTAAGCAGGCACAAGTTCTACACACCCGCAGCCTTTTTGCACCGAAATGCTTTTCTTTAAAGTATTCGTGCCCAAATCATTTAACAAAAATTTTTTTTTTGCCGAGAAATTCGGGGAAGTGAACGAAACGGATTTCGGGAAATTCGCCCATCTCTAGTGATAATGATAACATTCTCACAATAAATAAGAAAATGTTAACATTTTCAATAATCAGGAAAAGTGAATAAGGATACATTCAAAATCAAAGGCCCACTCTTAAAAGACAAACCTTGCCCAACCCATCGAGCACTGGGTCCCTGAAAGTATCATGGATTGATGGACCTGTTGCTAAAGCTAAGGGGATCCCTGTGCTACAAGCATCACCGTGACACACTCATCAACCTCTTCATCAAGCCAGATAGTATGGCAGGTCTTTTCTCAATACATGCCTCCTCTCTGCCAGGACCAGAGCATTCCATTTAGCTTTTTTTGGACCAATACCTGGCACCTGATGGTTCTAAAGGGCACCTCACCTTTTATTCTTGTCAGTTTGTTGCTACACTTATCATTGGGTTGAGAGAGTTTCACTGCAGAATTTTATGGTATTGACCTTTGGCTTGTTTCTGACCCATTAACAATTGAATTCCACCTGCCCTGACCTTCTGCCTGTGAACTGTCTACAAATGAATTTTACCTGTCCTTATCTTCTGCTTTTGACCCGACCATGTCTCTGGCTGTTCCTCAAGCCTGTATGCCAGCCATCTCCATGGGTGACCACTTCATGGAAGTTCCCTGTAGTGAAGTCCAGAGCTCTTGTATGGGGGGGGTGGTGACTCATTAGACTCTGCTTCTTAGCATGGACCTACATCAAATGTTACGACTGACAACGAGGATCCTCTACTTGTCTGAGACACCCTGCTAAATCATGATAAGGAAGTGTTATGAAAAACTCTAGCCCATCTAGCGGTAGTACGTTATGTAAGGGATTTACAGTAGATTCAGCTTTAAACAATCTAGCACATAACAAGATCCATTTCAGAGCTTGCAGATTTTTGCTCTAATTAAGTAGGTGCCCTCTACTGAATTTCTGTACAAGACCTCATAAATCTTCTTGATGGTTTCCAAGATCTAATCTTTAAGTATTGTACAAAAGGTTATAAAATTATTAAAATAATCAAATTGTCAGGGAGGGAACATGAGGTAAAAGGATGTAAATATTTATAATAATCCTTTCTTGAAAGCTACTTGGTTACTTACATATAGTAAAAAATTGGATTATGGACGCTTCAATGTCTGTAAGTGTAAAAAATAGTTGCTCCTACAGAGACTCCGTGCTTCCTTCCTCCGATAAAATGTAACAGATGTTTTTGAAACTTTGTGAGAAGAGCTGGCGAAATAGCGACTATCAAGGTAGGAAAGAAGTATATGATCTTTGACAAGATCATCTTCGAAAACACTACTCAGCGTCTTCATGATGGTTCAGATTTATGAATATTACCAAGTTTCAACTGTAATGTGAAAAGAAGAGGGTAAGAACAAGTTTAGGTTGGAAATTTGAGATAAAGAAAAGGAAGGTAGATATAGAATTGATTTCATCTGATTCTGACATTATGATAAAATAAGGTATGCATGTAATGCTGGACGCTTAGATTAGGATAATTGGCCTGAGATAAATTTGCAGAATGAGACAGATTCTAAAAATGGATGTAGCAAAGATTAATTGACATAGATAACTGACTGCAGTGAGGCATCTTATCTCAGAAGTCATTGAAAAGCATTAAGAACGATGAAATGATGTTCTGTGCTGCAAGTATGATAATGCGTTAAATGTCAAATCAAGTTTGCTACATTTGCATGTGTTCTTCATCTGGGAACAGAGTATCAGTATGAAAAAGAGGAAAATTAAATATAAGAGTAATCCAAGGGCCTCATGTATTAAAATTGTCTAGCTCTAAGACTTGTGTTTCCCATAGCAAACAATTAGCGCTCTCCTTTAATTTCATATAGTGTTCTGAAAAAATGAAAAGCGAGCTCTGAATGTTTGCTATGGGCAACAAAGACAGTCTTAGACCTAGACAGTTTTCATACATGAGGCCCTAAGTGACTTAATAGGAAAACAGTACAATAGGAAAATAGTACAATAGTCCTGTGGAGGAGAATATACCTATTATAAATGAAGTAAAGAGTTGAAAAAGAACTTAACTGCAATTGCCAATGCAGACATTGGGGCAAATGTATCAATACTGTCTCACTTAAACAGGGTAAACTTAAATAGACAATCTTACAATGCGCCACATTTATCATAGTGTTCACTGATCTGGCGCATGCTAGAACTGTATAATCTAAGTTTATACCTTCTATTAGTTGGCTTAATTTATAGCACTAATTGCACCAGAATTTTGTAGCATTTTTTGTCACACCCCTTTTGCTGATGTTAAGCCCCTTCTGTCGAGTGAGGTGGAGAAGTGTCTAGAATCTGTGTAAAATGCATAATAACTGTGGGGTAATGCATGTATGTCAGTAATTTTGACACAAATTAGGCCAAGGCTTTGGCACAATTGACAGAATGAATGTGCCCAATAACTTGATAAAAAACTGCCTTTAATGCAAAGGAGAGTCCAAACGGACCTTCACTAGAAGAGCTAGCCTCCATTTTTGAAGAATATCAGTACCTTGTTCTGCTTTGTGGAGAACGTAAGTGGTGCCATCTTTATAAATCAGCAATTTTGGGATGGAAGCATTGATGTTACAAAAGACCATATCAGATTTATTTTGCTCTTGATAAGACTGAATAGAGTTACATGTTTTTATATGGATCTGGGAATTTCTACAATTTCCTCAAAACAAACATAATATTTTAGAGATATGAAGACATGTACTTACACTATAGGTTTTGAGAGCATAAGCAATTTGTCTAAGATAATCTCATGAGTCTGGGATTTAGGCAAGAGAACTCCAATCAGCTTCTGCAAATAAGATGCAAACTCAGAAGGAACAATTGGTTCAAGGATCCCCCCCAGAACATTGTTTCTTCTGTTTTTGTCATCTGTGCTATTCCTTGAATAAAAGTATTTGAAGCAGCTTGATTTGTTGTGGACAGCTTCATATGATCTTACTTTTCCAGGTCACTGAGACTTACATCATTGTTTTTGTGAGGTGCCACCATTTTGTAAGACTAGTCATCCCGCACACCAAATGTAAAGAAGAGTTGGCCCGGTGCCCACGTTAGCTTCAGTTTTCTAAGGTCAGGGGTTGTAGACAGTAGACTTAAAGGGGTTTTTCCCACAATTTAATGTTGACGTGGGATGCTCCAAAATGGTTATTTAATCACTTTTCTAAATATATGTGAGTACAAAAAGTGAAGCCTGTGAGAGCTACAACATTGCTCAGTCCCCCTTAATTTCCTGAAAGTTTACATTAGACACGACCAGGATCTGACAGAGAGCTGAGCTGGCCGCGCTTGTGTGTTTGCACTTCTTATCTGATGACAGGGAACATGAAGGAGCTTGCAAGGGGCTGGGGAGAAAGTGCAGTATATGAGTTTGTCTGCTGTATAGAGAATCCACTGTTGTAATGTTATTATTTGAGTAAACTTTAGAGATGCTCCCTGCTTCCTCGCTCTCTGCTCACCCCCTCCCTCTCACCCCTGCATCCCTTCATGACTCAGCATGCTTTGTTTATATTCTCCCCTGAGCAGATAAGTGGTAAGGAACTCACTTCCTGGCAAAACCCCTTAAACTCATCATATGGATGCTTGGAATATGTTACCTGTTCAACCTCACTTGTACTCTTCATGATTGTTGTGGATCTTTGGCCACAAAGAGAACTATAAGGAGCTGTAGACCAGTTTTTCTGGAGCTCTTGAGGAAACTTTTGAAAATGAAAACTTCAATCCAGTGTGTAAAGATAGAACAGCTCCTATATATATTAGACTTTTTAAATGTTCTCAGACATAAAGACAAAAATAAAGGGACATACTAAAAACCAACGCTTATGTGTTTCAGACCACATGTCCTTGATCACAGCATCATTTTGTGGAGCTCTTGTTTGTCACCCTGGTGCTCAGGAAGAAAAACCATGGAAATTGAACCCAGGATTTTCAGTCAAAAGCTTTATCCTCTTCACTTAGGAGGCCAAGCAATGTTCAGTGCCCCAGTCTACAGTCAGGCCATTCCGCATTGGATATTAGAATTTTTTTAAGAGCCACTGTCACATTACACATCTGATAAAAAATGGTAGTTCTAAAGTTTATATTAATCAAAGAAAATCTATTGACATGACGATAGTATTGCCGTCCACAAATCCTCTTGAGAGGACAAAGTGGGAATCTTACAGCATTCCTGAACTCCAGTGTCAGTAGCTGTACTACAATTCAAAATACTCAGATGCATAAATATAGAACGATTCATTTTAATCATTTTAATTTGTTAAATCTAATATGTGAAACTTTTCAATATATCTTCTTATAACAATATGCAAATAGTAGATAAGAAGAAGGAAGACGCAGTTGTAGTATCTCTCGTCAGTCTTTGAGTCTGAATTCATGGAGTAGGAGCTGCAGTGGAGGAAAACAACCAATCGACTTGCTGAACACATTTCATCTCTGACATCATATAAGCTCATCTACTCAGCAATGAGGGGAGGAGCTTTACAGATAGGTCGGGAACACACAACATGTTTAGGATGATATAGATGTTTAGAGCTAAATAAAACTGTTGCCAGTTACCTGATTCGCCTTCAATAAAAAGTCTAGGGTGGGACATGCATGAACCGGGCTGTGCCAGAAGTCTGGCGTCTTTAGAGCCCAAAGACTGGCGCAGCCCAGTTTGCTATATTTTTAAACAAGCGCACTCCAGTATCAGGCACATTACAGAGTGACCGCGGCACTTTGTAATTCGCCTGAGATCAGGGGGTGTGCTGGAGGTGGGGCGCACTAGAACCATACAAAGCTACACATTTATAGCTTTAGTACGGCAAATCCAGGAACATTACTGCTGGAACAGGTAGAGCACTTTAAAAGTGGTTTACCTGAGCCTGCATTGCTGTCTTTACGCTAGAATGCGTCTGATTTATGACCCGCAGTAGAACAGGTTCATAGATTTAGGCACATCCTATACTATTGGCATGCGCAAAAAAAATGGTGCCTGGGCGCCCAAAATTATACATGTCGCCCTAGATGTTGAGTCATGATTGAAAATAAAGGCCAACATAGTCTCTTTATATATGTTATAAACATTTACAATGTAAAAAAAATTCTATTCCATAGATATTCTTGGATGTTCCTTCTTGCAGTACTTAAAATTAAACGAGACCCCTTTCACATTATGCCAGCTGGGGGATAACAAATCAGTCTAGGTACTGCCTCAAGGCTCATTTCCATCCTCACAAAAAACAACACAGAGATCCAGATACCACTGAAATAACATAGGGAAGATCAGGATATCTCCAATGAACCACTAAACCATCTTAATAATTGCCATCCATGACTTCCTCTCTGCAGGCTGCTATAACTTGCATTTTGAATCAAAATACAGGCAGTCCCCGACTTACAACGTTTTGACTTACATCCGTCCCCTAGTTACAAACGGAGACTTATGACATCACACTCTGAGTCACACCCCATAGTAACCAAGTTCCAGCATGCCACAGCAGCACATGAGATACAGAAATTGAGGTGGACTCTTCTAAACAAGGGCACAGACAGCAAAACAAATGTAAGAACTGTCCCCCGCACTATCCAGAACTTAAAAAAAAAAAAAAAAAATTGCTGGAGTTACATTTAATAAATGTACCTGTTCCGACTGACATACAAATTCAACTTAAATACAAACCTACATTCCCTATCTTGTTCATAACCCGGGGACTGCCTGTAAACCCTTTCACCCCGGCCAAAACTGTAACTAAAAATGGGCAAATTAGTTCTTTCCTGTTTGGGATCCATGGCAAATGCTCAAGGCTAGCACCTATCCCCATCAGCCAATCCATGACCACAAATCCCAGTCATGCCCCAGTTCTTTTATTACGCTAGATCTCTCTTCATATAAACCCTTAACTAGCTTGTCCCTACTACAAACTGTATCATGTTGTGCCTGCTCTTACAGAACTTATAATTTTCTGGCCTTCTCTTTCGAGAGTGAATGCTTCTAATACATCTACAGCTGGCTATGGAGGGTTATGTTTGCCATAATTATATAGTTATGCAGTAGCCAGAATCTTTATACACATCAGGTGTAATTCACCTTGACATATTTCACTTTTTGTGCTCTGATTATATAGTTTAGTGTATTGTGAAACCTAAAGGACACCGAAACTAACATCCATCGATTGTTCCTAAAATGAACAATATTATATCGAACAAGTGCAGTTAATATTGGCTCGACAAAACAGAGGTCAACATACAAAAGTCAATGTATTGATTGTAAGACACAGCTTAGTCTTTCAATTCAATAAGCCCATTTTAACAAGAAAATAATAGGAGTCTAAAGTGCAACCTCTTTTAGCAAAGGCAATTGAGAGAAGGAGAAATATGCGGAAGGAAAATTATGTCTCATAACACACAAATGAGTTGACATTTTTATGGAAAAATAGATTGTTTGGCATGCTGGATGTTTGTTTTAACTAGGGATAGGTTAGGGGAACTTCTCACGGCTTCGCTTTTATTACTGTGGAACGAGATGTAATAACAATGTTGTAGATTAATAATACACACTCTGGATTAAATATGGATTGTGGTAAGAAAAAAATCCATGAAAACCCAATCTTTAAAGGAAAAGCAGTTCTCTCTGTACACATCTTCATTCTTCTAAAGTAAATTGAAAACATATGGGAATAAGCCATTCTTTACAGAGAAGATGGTTCCTACTGTCTGCAATTACTAATACATCCAGGAAGCATTGGAAAATAACAATACGCTCAGTGTATCTCTTCATAAAAGAATGTCTTAAATAAAAAGTTGGATGCATGAAGTCATGTTGTTGTTCGTCAACAGATATTGATCCGGAAAGAATATTTTAGGACCTTATTCTCGCCTATAAGATGTTCAGCTCAAGAGTTAAAGGGAATGTGTAATCAGAAAATGACTCAATGTTTAACTCCTGTTTTTATAATATTCACTTTTTAAAGAACTTTAGGCTATGTTTATTTAATTTCCTATAGCACTAACAATATTCTTAAAAAATCCTGGTCCTGCAGTTTTCACTTTGGCACTTAGGCCTAATAATAGTCTGACACTTCCTGTTTTGTAGAGAAAACTTTTCAGCAGTCTCCTCATTATCAGCACAGCGAGGATTACACTAAAAGGTGACAGCAATATGTACAGATAAGACAGGATCCACCATTCACAATAAGAGATGGTCAAAACTCCCCTTCCTACTCAGTGACTTCTTCCCAGGTCACAGAGCATGCCTAGAAAACTCTCCTATAGAAGTCAATGGGTCTGCTCCTGTTCACAGGCTCCTATGCCCACGTAGCTGCTTTAAAGCATCTCTCTAATGCTGTTAAAAGCAGTCTGGGCAAGATAGCTGCACACATAATCAAAGCACAAATACTGGAGCACATATAAATCCACTAATTAGAAAACCCTTAAAGAGTACTGTATTACTAATATTAAAACTTCACTTTTAACAATATGACATTAATAATATTGCTTGCAGAATCCTTATGAAGGGGATGGCACAAAATAGCCATATGGTGTTACAGATACTGGAGCAAAAAGGTGGAACAGTTCCCTCCCCCAAGCAGAGTTCCAGCCCCAAATAGGACTACTCTGCCAGTCTATACCTCACTACCCCTAATTTGCCAACTATTCTAGAGTAACACATAGCAGCTGACTGGAGTAAACATATAACATAGCATGCACAACTAAATATATACAACCCAACAAATTTCCACCGAATCAGAGCTTCATCAGGAGAAAAAAAGGCTGTGTGCTCAAAAATCAAAGTATGAAGGAGAAGGAAAAATATATGATCAGTCCAATGTGTATGGCATCCCCTCTTTAGGGGTTTTCTCTTCTGCCAACATAATCATTTACAGACAACAAAATAAAAAATATACAAAGAGAAAATGAAATAGTAAAAAAATGTACCAGTATCTTGTTTTAATTAGTAAAAAAAAAAAAATGGTTAAAAAGTCCCTTTAAATGGGGCTAAAAAAAGAAAAATCACTTTTCTGAGCAAAAAAATGCAATCAGGAATTTCTCCTTGCTTATACCTAATGTGTCTTGGCTGTTTATATACAGTTTCTATCATGATTATGAAAATATAAAATGTGGTCTTTATCCTGAGGCACGAGTCTTGTAGATATTGAGGCCTTGGGTCCCCTTTTCCTCCAGAACCCAGTTGATTCTACTACATCTGCACATCTTACAGCTATGCCTACTAGCCAACTCTCTTTTTGTACCTATCTAATTAATAGTTTAGTGAGGCAGGGCTCCTGCTTCAAACAATTGCCTTACAGACAGAGACTTGTCTTAACTGAGAAAACAAATATAGAATATTTTCTATATATTTGGCACCATTTTAGTATTAATAAAAGAAAGGATAGTTTCTAAGGAGAGAAAAAATATTAATGGCGACATGTATGAAACCTGGCACCAACGCTTTAGAGGAGTGTAGAAGGCGCCAATAAGCATAAGTGTCTCAAAGCACTTTATACATGTGTCCCATTTTACACCAAAAGTAGTCTCAATTTATTCTGATAGTTCACAGAAATCAAAAAATTTTTTCCTTTGGAATTATTTTAAAAACATGTCTCAGTAGGTACATATTGTTGTTTCATGTATGTTATGCCTCCCCCCGGTGTTCAGTTGTTTTCCCGTCAAAACGTCCACATAATTGGGGACATGTATGAAACTTGACGCCGACACGTCATTTCTAAATCTATATAGAAGAGTGTAGAATGCGAAAGTATGTATGAACATGTATATTACATAGTTACATAGTTAGTACGGGTTCAAAAAAGACATACCAGTATGTCCATCAAGTTCAACCAAGGGTGAGGAAAATGTAGGTGAAGGGAGGGAGTTTTTGAAGCCTAGTTTCCTCGACTGATGAAGACTTTGAAACCCAAGGGGCAAGAACCAACCAAGGAAGATTTGATTTTTGATCCCAGAGTTGCCATCAGATAGGATCTAGAATTTGATATGGCTACATACGTATTAATATTTTTTTTAGTTTCAGGTAGTTATCTAAGCCTTTCTTGAAACCTGCAACTTATCCTCATGTTACCAGCTCCTCAGGCGGCTATTCCACAGATTTACAGTTCTCATAGTAAAAAGCCTTTTCTCCTCTGAAGAATGAATCTTTTTGCTCCAGACAAAGGGAATGTCCTTTTTGTATTTTGAGGAGGCTTTACATGAAATAGCTTTTCACCATACTCTTTGTAGGGGCCATTAATATACTTAGATAAATTTTTCATGTGTCCCTGAAGCCTTCTTTTCTCAGGACTAAATAAATTTAATTATTTTAACCTCTCCTCATAACTAAGATACTCCATTCACTTTATTAGTTTGGTTTCTCTTTGAACTCTCTATAGCTCCATTACATCCTTTCTATAAACTGGAGCCCAAAACTGAACAGCATATTCCAGATGAGGTTGCACCAATGCTTTATACAGCAGTAATATCACATCCCTGTCCTGCGATTCCATTCATCTTTTAATACACGCCAATATCATGCTTGCCTTAGAGGCAGCTGATTGGCACTGAATGCTGTTCTGTAACCTATGATCTACAAATATGCCAAGATCCTTCTCAGTAAGCAATTCCCTCTTTTTCCCTCCTAGGACATATGATGCCTGCAGACTATAAGTACTCAGATGCAGAACTTTACATTTATCCACATTGAACCTCATTTGCCAAGTGGATGCCCAAACACTCAGTGTTTCCAGATCTGCTTGCAATTTATGGACATCTTCCATAGATTGCACTACAGGACATAACTTGGTGTCATCTGCAAACATAGAAACTATTAATTCCCTCCATGATTAATAAATACATTGAATAAAAGAGGACCCAATAGTGAGCCTTATAACCGGGGACCACTCAGAGTAGGAGTCATTTACCACCACTGTGTAGGATCCGATAGCCAACTTTTAATCCAAATACACACAATTATTTCTAACCAAAAATTCTTTAATTTACCATGTAGGTTCATAAATCTGGCATGTGCTTTGCCTTTCATGGCATAGTATATCTTTGGCGCATATTTTTGCCGTATATCTTTGTCTCATAGCTTTGTCTCATATTTTTGTCTCATATCTTTGGCAAATAGCTTATATTTGGTGCATATCTTTGGTGCATTTACAAGTGCCGTGCCTGATGGAAGTTTTGGTATGTGACAGTACTATAGAACAGGGATACAATAGTTTTTTATTGCAAGATATGTAAAAAAATCATGAAAGATTTTTATTATTTTTCTTCTACACAAGATGAACAAAAATAAGCATGATCCAGTACAATTGTAGAAAATGGAGTGACATACATGCTTAAACAAGAGGAAAACTAACAGTCAATATATAAACAGAAAACAAACACAAGAACTGCCATAGTCATTACTACATGAGATGTAAGCAAAAGGAATCACAAGTTGTCGACACTGAATAATATGCTTCTTATAAGCTGACTCCTTTTGTCTGGCCTGCACAGCAGCAGGAATCAGTTTGCCACCCATTAATAAGAGGATCTACAATGTGGAACCCAGCTACTCAGCATTCTTGGCCACCTGCACCAGACAGATTAGAAAGATGGGTAAAAAAAACACCAGAAGATAACATAACAAGTAAGTAACAGCAATAGCTAGACACAGAAACATTTAAGAAATTATTCCAATTTTATATTTGACATTTTTTTTGTGTGATCTATAGAAACTCATGGGATAAATAAATTATGATGCTTAGAAGGATTTGTTCCTTCCTACGAGGGATAGAAGAGAAGACAGTACTTGAGAATAGAAGACATCCATATGATTGTACAGTGGCAGCAGGGGTTATTGTAGGTTTTCCTAAAAAAATGTTTTTTAGGGGTAGCCTTTGAAAATTTAGGACTTGTACACTACTATAATGAGAATTACACTATGTATATATATATATATATATATATATATATATATATATATTAATATATATAAATATATATATATATATATATATATATATATATATATATATATATATATATATATACACTCACCGGCCACTTTTATTAGGTACACCATGCTAGTAACGGGTTGGATCCCTTTTGCCTTCAGAACTGCCTCAATTCTTCGTGGCATAGATTCCACAAGGTGTTGCAACGATGCTCAATTGGTACCAAGGGGCCCAAAGAGTGCCAAGAAAATATTCCCCACACCACGACACCACCACCACCAGCCTGAACCGTTGATACAAGGCAGGATGGATCCATGCTTTCATGTTGTTGACGCCAAATTCTGACCCTACCATCCGAATGTCGCAGCAGAAATCGAGACTCATCAGACCAGGCAACGTTTTTCCAATCTTCTACTGTCCAATTTCGATGAGCTTGGGCAAATTGGAGCCTCAGTTTCCTGTTCTTAGCTGAAAGGAGTGGCACCCGGAGTGGTCTTCTGCTGCTGTAGCCCATCTGCCTCAAAGTTCGCCGTACTGTGTGTTCAGAGATGCTCTTCTGCCTACCTTGGTTGTAACAGGTGGCTATTTGAGTCACTGTTGCCTTTCTATCAGCTCGAACCAGTCTGCCCATCTCCTTTGACCTCTGGCATCAACAAGGCATTTCCACCCACAGGACTGCCGCTCACTGGATGTTTTTTCTTTTTTGGACCATTCTCTGTAAACCCTAGAGATGGTTGGGCGTGAAAATCCCAGGAGATCAGCAGTTTCTGAAATACTCAGACCAGCCCTTCTGGCACCAACAACCATGCCACGTTCAAAGGCACTCAAATCACCTTTCTTCCCCATACTGATGCTCGGTTTGAACTGCAGGAGATTGTCTTGACCATGTCTACATGCCTAAATGCACTGAGTTGCCGCCATGTGATTGGCTGATTAGAAATTAAGTGTTAACGAGCAGTTGGACAGGTGTACCTAATAAAGTGGCCGGTGAGTGTATATATATAGTGTATTGCTGACTGCTAAGTGAACCCTGGGATTATGTAATATGTCTGTGCCATGTTGGTTATAAGTAAAATGCAATGTTATGCTGCTATAGTGTTGCTGGAAAGGATAATAGTTTTACAGCCTCAGGAGATGGTAGTCATTGAGATAAGGAAGGGGCCATAGTCTATAAAAAAGATATATAGCGTAGTAGTTGGTTGAGTTCTTGTTATCTGTTTATTTGTATGGAAGCAAGGCTGACCTCAGTGCCGACTAAGTGGCCAGTACCACCTTCCCTTTCTCAGCCTCAAAGCAAGGTTAATAGAAAGCTGACTAAGAAGCTTAAAAGGAAGTTTACTGTAGTCCTGTCAACTTGAGGAGACCTAGAATCCTGGAGGCATGAGGTAAACTAGTCCCGGTCAGACCTCATGGCCATTAATGACCAGCATGCGCTTCTGGTCTGGACCAACATTTATTTATAAAAGAGAAATAGGATACCCAGATCAATATATCTGGAAGACCTTTGTAAGGGACTTTATTGGGATTGCCGACCTTTGCGGCAGGCTGTGTGGCTATGCAGGAAAAGGACTGTTTGTGAGCTGCCTTCCTTTGTGTGAAACATTTCTCTGGGAAGTAAAGAAGTGTTTGGGTTGCTCTCAGTCTGGTCTCCTGCCTTTTACTCTGCACTTAACACCATGGACACCTTGTATACCTATATCACGGTAGTTGAGGCTAACACCCATATAGTGTGTCCTGCGGGAACTAAGGAGGAATACTACCTACTTAAATCTCTCCAGATCCTCCCTCCATCACTGTAATGTTCCCAGAGGGAGCATGAGAGGATTAGGTTCATAGCCATCCATAAACACTTCTACTCCAATTCTCTCTGCTGCCACCTCTGGGTTGTTACAATTTCAAGTATGAGATTGAGTCTGAAATGTTGGATACCAAGTTCCAAAGCATTTGAGATGGAGAACATCTTGAGAAGATTGAAGAGAACATCTTGAAAGGATTGAACATTACATGAGGAAAGGCATCAAGAGATTGGGTTAGAGATGTAAGGACAGCCTTGCATGTCATTGTTAATATTTTGAACTGAATTTGCTGGGTGTGGTATCCAATGAAGGGATTGACAGAGGGTTGAGGCAGAGGAGTAATGAGGGATGTTGTGGAATAACTTGGCAGCAGAGTAGTGGGGGCTTTGAGGGATGCAAGAAAGAAAAGAAAGTGTATCACAAAATGTAAATTCAAGGGTTATCCGGAGTCAGTGGACATGTTGGACTGATAAAAGTAAGGAATCATTTACAGTGTGATAGTTTTGATAGGGAGTTGATTATGAAAGAAGAAAGATGATTAATTCAGTGTAATAAATGTTAAATTTTAGGCTTTGTTCACATCTGAGTCGTATGTTCTCTCGGGAATGATGGAAAAAATAGTGCAGCAAGTTGTTCTATTTTTTCTTCTAAACAACAGACACCATGACAGAATCTGACAGATTCACTGTAATCAATAGGGCCTGTTTGGTCCTGTTGGTGTCTGTTGTAAAACGGATCCTTTTGTGTCAGTTTGCACCTCTGCGACAGAGGTCCCGAACTTAACCTCAGACGTAAATGTGAACCAAGCCTTAGTAAATGAGGTGAAAGTAAGAGGATAGAGCTAATAAAAAATGTGCCACACTTAATAGGCGAGAGGTAATATCTGGTTCAGATGGATACATAAGGCATCAAAAGGGTCATGGAATTCTAAAATCAATCCCAGGCCAAAAGTGTAGGTAAAGAAGAATAGGGAGTCACAGGAGAGAGCCTTGAGGGACACCAAAATGGGAGCAAGCCAGGGAAGTGACATGTAAGTAGGAGACACTAATATATGGGACTCATACATGAAAACTGTCTAGGTATAAGACTGTCTTTGTTGCCCATAGAAACCAATATTTTTCAGAGCACTATATGAAATAAAAGGAGAGCTCTGATTGGTTGCTATGGGCAACAAAAAAAGTCTTCGACTTGGAAAGATTTCACATATGTTCCCTTTAATGTTATATTGCTGAAGTATGTGGAGATCCAACAAGGGGCCAAGTCTGTGATGAAAAGGAATGAAAGAATTTGTAACAGGAGGTAGTAATCAACTCTTAAAGCCAGAAGACAGATTTAGGAAGAGAAGCATGAGAGTAATTATGTGAGTTTTTGCAGTGAGCAGATTACCAGTGACTTTGTTTAGGGTGAATTCAATAGAACAGTGGGGATAGAAGCCACATTGTATCTGATCAAAAAGTGAAAACTGTGGTGAGATGGGGAAATAGAGGGACAGAAAGGACAGGTCAAGGGATAGCTTCTTAAAGATATGATGTATGTGTGTTTTAAAGAAGAGGGAAAGGCACCAGTGCTTAGATACAGATTAAAGAGATGAGTTAGCGTTGGGATAGGCACAGGAGAAAGGTTGGGGATGAGCTGAGGTGAGGAGAAATTGGGCCATGTGCACAGAAGGTTAGGATATAAAACCTATCATTAATAGTCATATTGGAAAACATATGATGGGATAAGAGCGCTGTATAGTTATGTAGAAAGGTTTACATGGACTGTAGGTTAACGCTATCTTGAATGTTGTCCTTCTTGTGTTTGAAATCTGTGGCAATATTCTCAGGGGAGATACAGGGTACAGAGAAGGAAGTTAAAAGTGTTAAAGAATAATTTTGAGGCTATACGAGAAGATATGAGATTAGAAAAGTAGTGTTGTTTAGTAAGTGCAAACATGAAATTGGGAGTTGCTTGTTTGCATGTAATAGTCTTTTTCAAAGTTTTCTTCCAAAGCCACTTTGGAAACCTAGGAACTTGGTGTGACAGGGGGGTGGCTAAAATGGAAGGGGATAAAAATTGTTCTTTGCTAGGTGGAGTGGGATAGTAGCTCTAGAGCTATGGGAGTAATAATTGGGATGAAGAAAGTAAACATTTTCGTTTACATAACTAAATTTTATAAAGAAAATTAGCCACAAAGTTAGGTATAAGGCTATGTTTACATGGCTTAAAATGGGACGTATTTCAGTCCGTAATTACGCGCCGGAGTGCACAAATTACGGCTGGAATCCTTCCCAGCCATCACGGTAATCCACAGTTCTCATAGAGAACTATGGATTACGTCTCCTCTCCCTGCTCGGCGAATCCGCCGCGGGGGGAGATAAGTGACTTGTGAATTACCAGCGGTGTATACGCGCCGCTGGTAATGAAAGTCTATGGGTCAGTGAGGTGCCGGCCCCCCGCTCCCGCCCCGCCCCCGTCCACACAGTGTAATTGCGGGGCGTAATTAGGCCCCTTAAATAGCCTAAGCACCAAGTGTTCCAGGGAACAAGCTGCACAAAGATCGTCAAAAGGATATCACTTGCTACAATCCTCTAATCGCGCTCTGTTCACTGTATAAAATACCAACCTGATCCACAGTAAACAATCTCCAGATATTCAACCTGTAAATGTATGTTGTGTATAGATCATAACTGAAACAATGTTAAGTGCTTCCCAAGAAAGTCAAACTCAGTGTTCCCTCCAAACAGAATTTCTACCCTATTCAGTTTTAGATAAATGGAGATTTCAAGAATATGTGGTATAGTCACCGCTAGTGTTGAGCGAAGAGTAAAAAGTTCTGGTTCGATTAGAACCTTGAGTTTTTGTCAGTTCGGTTTGAAGTTCTATTGGAACTCAAACTTCGAACCCCATTAAAGTTAATTTTTATGCCTATACAGGTGAGGAGAAGCTGGAATTACCATCCATAACAGTAAACTGGATACGTGAAACAACTTAGTGAAGAAAATTTGGCTCTAAGAGTGACAAAAAAAAATTGAGAGGCTAAAATATTTCATTCCTTTCAATGGCTAACTGAAAAGATGAGGACAGCTTGCAAGCAGAGACATAGCTATAGAAGGTGCAGCGAAAGCAGCTGCTCTGGGGCCCTACATCCTAAGGGTGTCCAAAAGCCCCTTTGACACATAGGAGATTTGGAGATGGTGTGTTATACAATTACTGAACCCCAAAAACTGCAAAAGGTTATGAGTGTAAGAGTAAGTGTATGATTTAGCAAATCCAATGACTCTGAATAATATATATCCATGTATATGAGAGTTAGGCATTATGTGAGCCTGCAAATGACAGCTTCTGGGTGTAAGAAAGATACAGCCAGCAATAACAAACTCCCTAACTATTGATGTCTATGGAGAGGAAAATGCTAACTAACTAAGAGCAGTCTGCACAGTACAGAGAGTGAGCTGAAAATGCCGTTCACAAGGCAATACAGTGAAATATATATAACATGGTCAAGTGATTTTAGCAGCCAATGAGAGCCCTACACCTCAGTGATGCCATTTTTGACACTTCTCTGTGCTCTGCAATGATTGGACGGCTGCCAAAATTGCAAGAAGGTGATTGGATGGCAGCCGAAAGTGCAGAAAGTCACTGAAAACTAAACTGAAAATGGCGTGTCGAACTAGAACTTTACTCGAACAAACAGTTTGGTTCATTTCGAGTTCTTAAAATTCAAGAAGTTCTACTAGAACGTAAGTTTTCTAGAACAGTTCGATCAACACTATTCACCGCTAATGCACCCTTGCTGGCGTTATGTAGGATCCACATTAACAGGCTAACAGACTGAAATGACGTTATTGAGGCTGCAGCTTACAGAAGCTGAACAGGCACAGAAGACCGACACATTTCAAAGACTAACTAACAAGTGTTTGGTCATAGTTTTTTTTTTTCCATTGCCTACATGTTTAAAGCTAATCAATGTGGTAAGAATACTCCTTTAATGAAATAGTTAGTGTGGTTTTTGTAACTTCTATTTTGCCAATGAAGAACTCAAACCCATAGTTTTCTTTTTGTATTAATTATGGACAGTGATCACTTGTTCAACAAGATACTGAATCCTTTGCAGAGAAATATTGCATGTGACATATGGTTTAAATTCCAGGTCCATTTATGCATTTCAGGCAACACGGGCCAGTATTTCTTTTCCAAGCTTGATATATAACACACCTCAGAGACAAGATTGCACAAACTTCAAAACAATCTTCCTTGGCTTATGTTGAAGCCTGGAATGGTTCATGCAGCACAAGAATTGATCTTTCATCTCTAGGTCATTCCACAATCACATGGGTCATTAAAGGGCTATTTCCTTGTCAGGACAAAGAATCTTCACACAAACGGAACGGGCTGTTTAAAGGCTCAAAGAGAAGCCTTGAATGGAGATATCAACTATTGAGAGCAAACTTTGTTCAGCCTGTCATTGTAAACATTGTTTGTCTGCTTCTCTTCTTGATGTTTTGATATAAAGGCAACGCCACAGGCAATTTATATTATTTTCAGGCCGGGAGCATGTGCCTCTGTCTATCGGTTTATATTAATCAAAAAAGAAAAAAAAACAATAACAAATATGTTGAATAATTACAAACCAAATGAGAGAGCCACCCAGTCCTCAGAGGAGTCGTCTTCAAAAAAAATTACCATGTTAAGCAAAACACCTTTGCTAATTTTCTTGTTGGGCTCCACAGCAGAAAATGTCTGTTGGACTAGCCTGTATTCCAAATTTATTTTAAAAGGATTTTTAGTATTCCTAGTTGATATCCTAATTTATTTTAATGGGATACTTCACACTAGAAATGTCCACTCGTTAAGAGAGCCCCTTAAAAAAAAAAAAAGTGTCCACCAGCATAGATCAGCTGTCATCTATGGTAAACCTATTCACCTTCCCTGCAGCGCTGTCACAGGGGAAACTCAGTATTGCACTGGGCTAATTTAAATCAATGAGCTAGATGCATAAGGCAGGACAGGTCTTCAAGGTTACGTGATGCTCTTTGTAACGACTCTCCATTCTGGCCATACAACTTTCTGATCACTCTTTATTCCAAGTCTTGTCGGAGGCAAGTCAACCAAAAAGCCATTATTTTGGTGTGTTGTTTTAAGCATTTACCATTCAGGACAAATAAGGCTTTATATATACTTATTTTACATTTTTATGACCATAGTGATAACAAATACTATGTTTACTTTTTAATGTGTTTTTATATGAAGCAAAATAGTATTCAGCCTCCTGTTACGGGTGTCCCTGCAACCCTCGTGTCGGGTCGCAGGCACACCCGCAACGCCGCAGCACCTCCTGCTGCGGCCGGTGCCGCGGCCCGACGCTCGGGCCGCGGACACCCCGGCACGTCTGGGGAACACTTACCCGTCCACGCTCCTGGTCCCGTCCTGGCGCGCGCTCCTGCTGCCGGCCGGGTGCTCGCGCGCCCTCTAGAGCGCACACGCGGCACTGCCGGGAGATTTAAAGGGACAGTGCGCCGGTGATTGGTTTTCACCGGGCACGGTCCCTATTTTAGCCCTGCCTCTTCCCTAGCACCGTTGCCGAATCGATAGTGCCTTGTACCTGGAGAGGAAGCGTTCCTAAAGTATCTTGTTCCGTTTACTGTGTACCGTACCTTCTGCCTCCGTCCCCTGACTACGAACCATTGCCGCCTGTCCTGACCTTCTGCCTGTCCCCGACTACGAGTCTGCCTCACGATTTTGTACCACGCAACACCTCGGCTGCCACCGCAAGCAAGTCACGTCAGGGGTAGCGACCTGGTAGTAATCCGCCACAGCAAGTCCAACCCACTTTGCGGCGGGCTCTGGTGAAAACCGGACCTACTTAGATTCCGTTCCCATGGCGTGGCTTACATCATCGCTTGTGGTGGTCCAGTGGATCCACTACCACATCCGTAACAGTTCGATTCGGCCATGGATCCCGCCAAGGTGCCTCTACCGAGCGTCTTCGACCTCACTACCACCGTGGCTCAGCAATCTAAGCAGATCGCGCAGCAAGCGCAACAGCTGAACCAACTGACTACTATGATGCAGCAGCTCCTGGCCACTCAGCAGCAGTAAACGGAACAAGACACTTTAGGAAAGCTTCCTCTCCAGGCACAAGGCACTATCGATTCGGCAAAGGTGCTGGGGAAGAGGCAGGGCTAAAATAGGGACCGTGCCCGGTGAAAACCAATCACCGGTGCACTGTCCCTTTCAATTTCCCGGCAGTGCCGCGCGCGTGCCCGAGAGGGCGCGCGTGCACCCGGCCGGCAGCAGGAGCGCGCGCCAGGATGGGACCAGGAGCGTGGACGGGTAAGTGTTCCCCAGACGTGCCGGGGTGTCCGCGGCCCGAGCGTCGGGCCGCAGCACCGGCCGCAGCCGGAGGTGCTGCGGGGTTGCGGGTGTGCCTGCGACCCGACACGAGGGTCGCAGGGACACCCGTAACACCTCCCATTATAATCAGAACAATGCTGGAACCTGGACAGATAATAACTAGTGATGAGCGATTGTGTCAACTATCATCATCGGGTCGATAGTCGATATTGTCAATTATCATGACGATTTCCGATAGTTGATAACAAATTATCGCCGATGCCCATTAAAGTCTATGGGAGAGGAACAACACCTTCATTCTTACACCCAAACAGGGCTGGAGAAGCTGGAATTAACATCCACAACAGGCAACTAGATACGTGCTACATCTTAGGCAGCACAATTAGGCAACAAGAGTCACAGAAAAAAAGTCACAGACTATTCACTATCCCTGTCTTGTACCACAGCATGACCCTTAAACCTGCATGACCCACAAATTAAAAAGTGCCAGAAGGCAGTATTATTTGAACCATCATTTTACTTGAACTGGACTTTGACTATAACTGTCCTCGGCCACAGCATGACCCTTAAACCTGTCTGACCCACAGATTAAAAAGTGCCAGAAAAAGGAGTCTTTCAACCATCATTTTAGTTGAACTGGACATTGACTATACATGTCCTGGACCTCAGCAGGACCAATGTACCTGCAGAACCAACAGAGTAAAAAGTGCGGGAAAAAATGCGTCGTTGAACCACCATTTTAGTTTCACTGGACATAGACTATCCCTGTCCTGGACTGCAGCATGATCCTTAAATCTACATGACCCACAGATTAAAAAGTGCCGGAAAAAGGAATCTTTCAACCACCATTTTAGTTGAACTGGACATTGACTATACCTGTCCTGGACCGCAGCATGACCCTTAAACCTGTCTGACCCACAGATTAAAAAGTGCTGGAAAAAGGAGTCTTTGAACCACCATTTTAGTTGAACTGGACATTGACTATACCTGTCCTGGACCGCAGTATAACCATTAACCCCTTACCGCCGGAGCCAGTTTTGGCCTCTCTGACAGAGCCCCATTTTTGAAATCTGTCATGTGTCACTTTATGTGAGAATAACTATTTGACACGTTATCCTATACAAGTGAAACAGAGATTGTTTTCTCGTGACTCATTGTGCTTTAAGATAGTAAGAAATTTTGGTCCAAAAAATGCTTGTTTATTTGTGAAAAATATCAAAGTATCATGAAAAGTTTAAAAAAATATACCAATTTCAAACTTCAAACATTTCTGCATGTAAGACAGATAGTAATTCCACTCAAAATAGTTTATAACTAGCATCTACCATATGTCTGCTGTAGTTTGGCATAATTTTTTTAAATGTCTTTTTTTTTTTTTTCGACATTAGGGGGCATAGAAATTTAGTAGTAGTTTTCAAATTTTCAAGAAAATTTGCAATATACATTTTTTTAGGGACCAGTCCAGTTCTAATGTGACTTTGATTGACCTGTATGTTAGATACCCCCATAAATGACCTCATCTAAGAAACTGCACCCCTTAAAGTATTCAAAACCACATTTAGGAAGTTTATTAATCCATTAGGTGTTTCACAGGAATTAAAGCAAAGTGGAAGTGAAATTTCAAAATGTCACTTTTTTTGCAGAATTTCAATTTTTATACATTATTCACAAGGTGCTAAAACTTAATAAACACCACTAAAAGACCCCATATTGGAAACTACACACCTTAAGGAATATATCCAGGGGTGTAGTGAGCATATCGACCCCACAGGTGTGTCACAAAAATTTTTAGCGTTAGGCTGTGAAATTGAAAAAAAAATGTTTTTCCAATAATCTGCAATTTTAGCTGAAAATGTTTCATTTTTACAAGGCATCCTGGTAAAAATGCATCCAAAACTTTGTTAAGCAATTTCTTCCAAGTTCGGCAATACCCTACATCTGGGTGTAAACTGCTGTTTGGGCGCATGGCAGGGGGTACAAGGGAGGGAACGCTATTTGGCTTTTGGAACGCAGATTTTGGTGGGGCCATGTCGCATTTACAAAGTCCCCAAAGTACCAGAACAGGTGAAACCTTCCAGAAGTCACCCCATTTTGGATTCAGCACGCATCATAGATCTCATCTAGGGGTGTATTGTACATTTTGGGTGCACAGGTGTTCCAAAGTTTTATTTTTTTTGCATTGGGCTATGAAAATGAGGGAAAAAAGCAATTCCGCCATTGTTTTTTGGGCTTCAATTTTACAGCGTTAGCCGTGCAGTATAAAAGACAGGATATCTTTACTATGGGGGTCGGAACAATTGCAATGATATAGATTTTATATAGTTTTTTATGTTTTCTTACTTTTACACAATAGAAATAGGTCTATAAAAAATTGCGTTTTTATGTTGTCCTGTTCTGATAGCCATAACGTTTTCAGTTTTCTGTATACGGAGCAGATTATGGGCTTTTTTTTTGTGGGATGAGTTGACTTTTTTATTAGTACCATTATTGAGGGCTTTTGCCGATTTGATCACTTTTTATTAAGGTTTTTGTGAGGCATTTTGAACAAAATACAGCATTCCTGGTAGTGTTTTTTATTTTTATTTTTTACAGCGGTCACCATGCAGTATAACTAATACAAATAACAGCGGCACACTAAAGACTAAGTAAAACCTCAAGGTATATAGGAATATTGGAAATGCATTACTGCTAAGGAAAATATGAAAAACCTGGGACTCTTAGTTTACAGTTTTTGATCAAAGATTGTATTAAGCTCACCTCCCAAAACGTCAAGGGGTTCCCAGAGCAGGTGAGTCCCTACACTAAAACATGTTACCTTGCTAGAAGTCCATTCAGACTGCCACTTCCCCAGGAGTGATAGGAACCTGCTATTGAATTATCCTGCACAGGTTTAAAAGAGGCGGCTGAGTGCAGCAAGCCAATGAGATTGCCATTTCTCAAATAGACTACAAAACGTAATTAGGCTGTGCACATCTAAAATATACTTTGAAAACGTAAGCATAGGTGCACACTGAAAAGGCAATAGCATACATCTAATACAAATCACAGTGGCACACTAAAGACTAAGTGAAACCTCAAGGTATATAGGAATATTGGAAATGCATTACTGCTAAGGAAAATATAAAAAACCTGGGACTCTTAGTATAACTGACATGCTAGTATTACTCAGCAGGTCGATACGATTACAGCGATACCAAATTTGTATATTTTTTTTTGTTTTACTGCTTTTACACAATAAAAACACTTTTATTCAAAAAGGAAAACACGTTTTTGCATCGCTATAGTCTGAGAGCCATAACTTTTTTATTTTTCTGTGTACGGAGCTGTTTAGGGGCTTGTTTTTTGTGGGATGAGTTGACATTTTTATTGGTATAATTTTTAGGGGGAAAAGACTTTTTGATCAGTTTTTTGGAAGGCAGGGTGAAGAAAATACTGCAATCCTAGTAGTGTTTTTTATTTTTATTTTTAACAGCGCTCACCGTGCAGTATCCATGACCAGTTATCTTTACTCTCTGGTTCGATATGATTATGGCGATACCCATTTATATAGTTTTTTTAAATTTTGAAGCACTTTAAAAAAAAAATAAAGTGTTTTTATTGTGTTAAATAATATTTATGCATCGCTGTCTTCTGAGAGCCATAACTTTTTTATTTTTTCCGTATACAGAGACGTGTAAGGACTTTTTTTTGCGGGATGAACTGAAGTTTTAATTGGTACAACTTTGGCGTTTATGAGTTTTTGATCGCTTTTTATTCCATTTTATGTGCTGCAGGATGTACAAAAATCGCAGTTCTGTGACTGTTTTTTGTTTTGTTTTTTATGGCGTTCACCGTACGGGTTAATTAACATGAGATTTATAGGGTGGGTCGTTACGCACGCGGCGATACCAAATATGGGTACTTTATTTATTTTTAATCTTTTTTGGGGTGATTGGCGTTTGCAAAGGGGAACAGGGCGGTGTACATGTTTTTAATTTTATTTTTTGTGTTTGTGTTTTCCTTTTTTACTTTTTTTTTTTACGTTTTCACATTTTATTAAAATTCCCCAGTGGGGATTTGTAACAGCAAATCCCCACAGGGGAAAAGCAAACGTTAGATTGCTGTTTGAATAGGAGACATGTGCACAGCGTTACTGCTGTGCATAGGTCGCCATGGCAATTACTGACACCATGCCCACAATGCATTGGGGGCATGGTGACGTCACCAGACTACCCGGATGCTTTCAGAAAGCATCCGGGGAGTCTAGTAAGAGACCGGCGAGCGGCCGCCGGATCGGAGGCAGCAGGAGCTCACTCCTCCTGCCTGCGGCTTTATTATCGCAGCCATGACAGGCTGCGGTAATGAAACGTTAATCACCTGCGGCCGGAGCCCACTCCGGCCGGGGGTGATGGGGCATGAAGTCAGCGGTAATTTACCGCTGGTTCCATGTCTCGATCGTGCGCGGCTCGCCCGCAAGCCCGCGCGATCGCCAGGACATATGCATACGTCCATTTGTGGGAAGTCACTTCCCGCTAGGGCGTATGCATACGTCCAATGTCGGGAAGGGGTTAAACCTGTCTGACCCACAGATTAAAAAGTGCCAGAAAAAGGAGTCTTTGAACCACCATTTTAGTTGAACTGGACATTGACTATACCTGTCCTGGACCGCAGTATGACCATTAAACCTGTCTGACCCACAGATTAAAAAGTGCCGGAAAAAGGAGTCTTTGAACCACCATTTTAGTTGAACTGGACATTGACTATACCTGTCCTGGGCCACAGCATGAGCCCCAAACCTGCATGACCCCCAGATTAAAAAAGTGCCGGAAAAAGGAGTCTTTGAACCACCATTTTAGTTGAACTGGACATTGACTATACCTGTCCTGGACCACAGCATGACCCTCAAACCTGCATGACCCACAGATTAAAAAGTGCCAGAAGAAAGTAGTCTTTAAAGCAGTATTTTAGTGAAATGGACATTGACTATCCATATCCTGTAATGCAGCATGACCCAAAAACCCGCACAGGTGCCCTTATAGGAATATCATTCATAAAATTTTTGACAATAAGAAATAAACTATATTAAAAAAAACTTGTTTTCCATACTGCTTGCTGCTAAGCTACTTGCCATTCTACTGTGATCATTGTCTCCATCCCCGAGACATGTGACTGTGTGAAGCCAACGAAACATGATGTCCACACAGTAGGTCAACCAAGGCCTGTGTCTGACAATCCAGCGAGTATCTCATTCAAGTAGGTTGGAGGAAATTACTGATCAAGGCGGTGAGGCTGAAAACGTGATCACCAGGTTCAGCTGGCAGTGGGCCACTTACAGTGGGTAGTGGTTGATAGCAAGGGCTGGCGTCCTGTCACAGTATAACACAGCAAGTTCTCAGATAGCAGGCACGTAGTTTACAATGGTTGCAGTGAGACGCCAAGGCTGGTGTCCGTCATCCTATTAACATGCATTTACTGCTGCAGGGCCCAATTCTAACAGACTGGTGCGTAGAGCCAGGCTGGCGTCCATCATCCATTAACACGGCAGAAATTCCCTTATGACGCAGCAACAAAAACAAGTCGTGCTGCAGCAGAGTGCGGAAGCGAAGTGTGAGCTAAAAAACCTCCCGCCTTCCTCGAGTAACACAGTCAAGACCTGGGTAGCGCTTTTGAGAAAATTTCTGCCTCTACGGAGCGCTTTCCCTCCGTATGTGTGCGGAACAATTCAGCTTCACTGGGAAATGCTGGTGGTTGACGCTCCCTGTTCACCCAGGTGCCCTTTTTCTTGCATTTTTTATCGTTTTAACACAACGTGTTTGGAGGGAAATTTGACACTGTTCCTTGGGGTGGCGAATGTGCTCCATTACACCTGTCCTCTGATATAACCTACATCTGTTCAAGTCTTCCTGGTCAACCCTCCCTTGTACAATTCAGAGGAATATTTGTTCAGCCTAATTTGTACATGCAATTATTTTAGTAGTTTAATTCAGAAAACCACATTGATAAAATAGGATGAATCCACCACCGTCTTTGTTCTCTTTTTTTAATTGTATTAAACTGTTGTCTCACTACAGTGATTGCTAGCTAATGATAAAGACTTGCAAAAACAAGTCATTTTGCAAAATGTGTCCATTAACAGTGGTCATACACCTATTCTGTTTTTGACAGCACCTGGCCCCATAAATATTATAAAATTCACCGCATGAGCCCTCTTGACAAATTGTGAAGAACAATAGTCTGTTAGAATATCAAATTGTTTTAGAATCGGAAACCTGTATTAAAGCTGTATTTCACAGCAACATCCCCGCAAAAATTTCAAAACATACCCTTTGGTCACTCTTGACAATTTGAAGAACAAATGACTGTTATAAACCACCTTTTTAAAAATATTACCTGTATTATAGCTGCATTTCACAGCAGCATGACCCAAAAAAATTGATAAACAATGCTTTCATCCACTGTTAAAAATTGTGAAGGGAGAAATGCCCTTAGATCCACATTTCGGTTTCAAAAAGGGCCCCTTTATTATAGCTGTATCCTTTAGACACCATGACCCCAAAAAAATTGGGCAGTGCGAAAAAATCTGAAATGAAGGAGTAAATGGAATACTTTTTTTCATAAACCGTGTACAATTGGTTAAATTTTTAATCTCCCCAAACCCCAAAACTAGCAAAAATGAACTTTTGGGAAAATGAAATAAAAAAATTTCATTTAAAAAAATAACATTTTTAAAAAAAAAATTTTTAAAGACCATTTCTGTTTGAAAAAAGGGGAAAGTGAAGTAGAAAACCCCAACTAATCGGTGACCTCGGAAAATTGGGGCCCCAACAACAACAAGAACCATGCCTGAAATTTATCTTAAAGGAAAAGTTCCCAAAAGATAAACCCTTAACTTTGGAAAGCCGGAACGTTTTGTCTGTAATGACCCCCCCGTGGCTGAAGGGCCGCTCAGAAAAAACGCTGGGCTGCGGGGCAGGACCAAAAAAAACCCAAAGGCGTGGCCCAGGGGAGCTCGGCCTTCATTCCATTTTGGATACCAAAGTCGAATTTTGGGGCCGGGAAAATATCCAAAAAAAATCGTTTTTGAGACCAGATAGGGCGTTTCACCAAGATCTTAATCGGTCCCCTTTTTGTCGTTTTTTGTGCCCCTTTCATTACATGCGTTGTTGAAGGGGGAAAAAAAGATTACCAAGGTCACCCCTTGGCTTCTGCCAAATTTCTTCTGGGGCTGCTACCACTGCGGCTACTTTGGCACTCCCGCTGCTGTCACGTTGCTGACGTTGTTCCAAAAATGAAAATTTGGAAAAAAAGTGAATCAGACCAACAAGTCCCCTATTTATCAATCAGGGACCCGGCCCTCCTTTTTGCAATTTTTCTCTCTATTCGGGTTGGGGGGGAAAAAAATGCTGAGTTTTGCTTAGTACCTGGGATCGAGGGGGTGTGGCCACTCAGTAACGTTTGCTCAGTTTAATGGCCTTTAATGCAAGGATCATGTTTGGGGGAAATGGAGCAACCAAGCCCCAAGGGGAGAGATGGGCCCCTTTATTTTCCAAGCTTTTGGGTCGGGGAAAGGGGACAAACAAACGATCTTCCCTCAACTTCCTCCTCCACCTCAAATCCGTGACAACCTCTTTCCAAAGGGCAGGGACTTCAAAACCGTGGGTGTCCAGGAATACCTATCCCCTCCCCTCCCTTCCCCGCACACTTCAACACACCCCCTGACTTCCTCAGATGATGCCCCCTGAGACTGAGGCCCCCTTTGCACACCCCCTACCCAGAACCACTGCCTAATGAAACCGATAAATTTTGTGAAACGTCGGGCCTTCGGGTTTCGAGGAAGAAAGGCTCGTTCTGCACCCTGTGTCCTCCCTCCCCATCGCGGGTGGGACCTAAAGTTTCAGAGTTCCAACGATCGTTCCAGAACTAAGAACCACCACAAGGCATGCTGACAAGGGCATTTTTCCGCACTGACCCTTTTTTTTTGGGTTCTCAAAACTGGGATGGATGGTGCAGAGCTCTTTCAAACCGCCCCACTCCTTGGCTCAAAACCCCCCAGGTCCCACCGCTGCTTGTCAGGCCAAAGTTCCCCCGTCCCGGGGTAAAATTTCATTGCGCTGCTCCACAATCACTGGAGCCTGTGAGGGGGAATTCCACTGTTCCACTAAAAAATGAGAAGGTAGATGGGGGGAGGGCCCAGCTACACGCAACGCAGCCAGGCGGACAAGCAGGGTGCGAACGGGCGGAAGTGTGAGCCAGACCTCGACCTTCCCCAGCAGGGATCCAACCCGGTACGCTTTTGAAGTTTCTGGATGACGAGGTTCATGATGTTGCCAGGCAAGGAGTGCCCAGCCTACCGACTTTAAGGCGGGGCCCAATTCGGGCCGTTTTCCACACCCTTTCCTGGGACAAGGCTGTCACAAAGCCAGCGCCCCGGGGGGGGGCTCTTTGCAAAACCGTCCACAGCTCCTGACCTGGTTGGGGACTCTCCAAAACAATTAATTTTAACACGGCCTTGGGTTTCTCTGGGGACGTGATCCCCCAGGGACCTGGGGGAAAGAACCCTGCACCTCCTTTCGGTTTTGAAGAGCGGACCGACCTAGACCACCGTTTCCACCAGAACACCACCCATCACCCATGAGCTCTCACAAATAAGCGGCCTTGGGCCGGCTTTCATCCATTGCGTGGTAGATAAAAATTTTGTCGGAAAATTTTAGGGACAACGCCTTGAAATTTTAGATGACACATGGCTGAAGGGGCAGGGAGGGCTTTTCTGGAAAAGAATGCCGCCGCATCTGGTATTGGGGGCAGGCAAGGGGGCCATGCTGGGGAACCCATCGTGCCACCAATGGAAAGGAAAATTTTTCCCAAGGCCAAAAGCGGCAATCCGACTTTCAGGCTTTTGGCTTTGGGGAGGTTTTGGGGTTAAAGTGGCGCAGATTTGGCCGCCTACAGCATGCAGTCGTCAAACCGGGGGAAAGGGAGAAGGGGAGGATGTGTCTCGGGTGGCGGTGGTATCGGGCGAGGGTGGAGGCTGAAGTGGGGGCTGATCCGACATACCTGAGAGCAGGGGAAACTAGGAACGCATGGGTGGGGGAAGGGAGGGGCGGAACAGGGGGTGTGACGGGGTTGGGAAGCCCGGGATGGGTGTGGGCCTTTTTTTTGGCCCAAGTTTTCCCTCCATTTCAACTCGCAAAGGGGGCAAAGACATCGCGGGTGAATAAGGCTTGCTCAAAAAAGGGCCCAGGCTTGAGGGGTCCGGAGCTTTTCAACAGCGATGGGCAGGAGCGGTTTTTTCCGCTGACGGGCTGACGGAATAATCTCAGCGGGACTTTGTGCGACCGCCCTCACCTTTTTGAGGGGCCCCTTTACTGACACTACCCCATCGTTTTCCCTCCAGTGATGAAGCACTCGCAAGCAATTTCCCGCGAAAAAACACTTTGGCCCACAAATCACCATCTCATCAACACAGGTGACTTTCCCGCCTACATTCGCATCCTGGAGCTGGGGGCTCAATCAAGGGGCACAGCCGGGCGTTGCCGACCGCGGGGGATTTGTGGCGACTACCGCCCCTTCTCCCCTCTGAGGGCACAGCAATTGGGCGTCAAGCAACAAAATCACCCTTTTTGGGCCCTTTTGATTTTTGAAATGCATTCTGCCCCCAACCGATTTTTTCATCAAAGAGTCTTCAAAATGGATATCCACAGTGGGGGGAAAAACGGTTGACATTTGGGGGCTCCCCTTTCGTTCATGTGGACGATCTGACGATGATATGGACCTTTTTGTGGCCTGACTGGGGGGATGAGAGGTAAGACGCGGGAAATGCGGGTTCTTTAACACTAAAGAACAGTTTTGGCGATTTTTTTCATTACGAGATTCACGGGGCACTGACCCAGAAATGACAGCCTGAGGTCCTGCAACCGACGATCCGCTGCTTGCTGTTTGTCGCCAGCACTAAAAGGAGCACCTCCTCGACCTCTACCTCCATTCCTAAAAACCCCTTTTGCCGTTTACCACCTGCATTTCGCTCCATGTCAGAAAGATAAAAAGTAAAAAGGTATGGAAAATTTTTTGAAAGTCTCTTAATTTAAAGACAGCAAATCACACAATTTTTAAACCTCTAATTTCCACACCAACTAGGATTAAAAATGAAATGTTTTTTAGGGAAAACCTGGAAATACGCATGGTGGGAAAAACCGTAAGACAAAATCAACAGTGTCTTTCCCTTTAGCCCAGGGGTTTACAACTGTCCATAGGGCAGGAATTATAGTTTTTTAACAAAAATATCAACAATGGGCATCTGGCCAAAAAGATTTACCGGCGCAAAAACTATTAAAAGTTACCAATAGAAAAGCTTTTTTGAAACAATAACATAAACTGTACTAGAAAATTTCTGTATCCTAATTTAAGAACAAGGTGGTTCTTTGAACAACACTGGGCTGCACTAAAGTGAAATACAGCTATTTAAAAGTTATACGGATAAGAAAAGGTGGTTTTTACACCAGTGAAATACACCAACAGTTACTACAAAATTTCTGTATCCTAATGTAAGTACAAGCTGGATCTTTGAACAAAATTGTGCTGCACCGGGGGGGCGTGGCTTGACATGGCCGAGTGAGGAAGCTGGTCTGTGAGCTCCTGGCCGAAAATCTGAGCATCCACTCTCATCAGCTCGTTTACTCTAAAAAGAACAAGGCATGCTCCACTGACCCCCTGGACGCCTTTCAGGGGCACATTGAGACTTATTTCGGCCGTTACTCGGCTTTGATGGAGCGGGAGGACGTGGCTGACAAGGCCCCGCAAGATGGCCGCCGGGCCCCCTCATCGCCAGGCACAGGGAAGAACTCGGTGGACTCACCTTGCATGCCGTCCACACGATCAGGCCGCCGGGGGGAGAGGTCACAACCCTCCGCTGCACTCTCTTCTGAGGCACAAGCCCCGATGTCCTCAGCCGCCTGCTCTTCTCAGCACAGTGCCCGGGCCTCTGCCACTAAAGCCACAGGACGGGCTGCGGCTCAGGTCCCCGCCGCTGCCGCCGCGGGACGGAACATGCCGCGATCGTCACCCGCTGATATCGTGGGGCCGGAGGCGGCTCGTGAGCCCACCGCTGCTGCCGTGAGACGGGAAAAGGCCCGGATGTCCGCCGCTGATACCGCCCGCCAAAGGGGGCTGGGATGCCCGCCGCTGTTCCCCTGGGACAGAGCCGGGCCCGAAACCCCTTCCCCCGGGATGCCTGCGGGAAGGGGAAACACCCCGTGCACTCCCCACTGAAGCGGGGGACAGAGCGCGGCCCGAACACCAGCCCCCGAGGGCGTGGGAAAGGGGGGACACACCCTTTTTTCAGCTCCCGATAAACTTGGGGGGACAGGAAAAGGTCCCGGGGTTTACCCCCTGCGGCCGGGGGCACGGCTCCCGGGGCCCTTGACCGGGGGCCTCTCTCCCGCGTGGACAGCGGTTTCAAACTCCTGCGGGCCCCGGACCAAAAATACCAGGCGGGTGGGGGGGGTGCAGCCCCCCCAGTCCCCTGCGGCCGACTTTTCCCTCCTCCGCACCTGAATCTCCCAAGGCGGGAAGAGCCCCTCTACCTGGGGGACTGCGGGACCTAAACCCCCCTTTGGAGCCCCCTTCCAAAAAGGCCCCTCTGTTTCGGCCCCCCCCCAAAAAAATAGCCCAGTGGACTCCCAGGGCATGGCCTCTCCCCAGGACTGTGTGTCTCAAGGCCCCATTACCCCCCCCCCCCATGCCCCAGAGGGATCTGGGCTGCGGGATGTGGGTCAAGGAGAGACTAGAAGTGTCTTGTCTCACCCTCCCCACTCAGCGCTGGAAATGGGCTGCCCTGGCCTTCCATCCCCCAACAAGGGCCCCCAGCGCTCCTCCCCCGCCCGGTGCTGGGGCTGGGCCCCACCCCGTGGTTTCCCTGGGTCCTCTTGGGTTTACCTTTCGCCCCCCAGGGCCCCCCTGGCTGTCACAAGGGAAAAAACGCTTTCCCTGCGCCCTTTTTTCCGGCGGTAGTGCCTCTTTCCCCCTGCTCTCCTTTTGGAGCTCTATAATGCCTGGGGCCCCCCTCAACACCCGGGGGAGCCCACAGTAAATATGGATGCCCCCCCCAAACCCAAAACTTGCGGGCCATTTCCCATTTTTCCCCCCTTTTTGGGGGTTCTGCTTTTCCCCCCCAACAAACCCAAGCCCCCAACTGGACACCCCACCATCCACAATAGTACCCCCATCACATGGCCGACCCCTTTAACGCCCCATTCAAGACCTCCCCCCCAAACACGAATTTCCCTTATTGGGGGAAACAACTTCTGGCGGGTGTAGGAAGGATTTAGATCCCTTTCCCCTCTGGGTTCCCGTCCACCGTGTCTACAAGAGTGGCTGTTTTCCCAAAAATTTAAAATTTCCCCTTTTAAACCTCCCCAAGAGATCTGCAGGGCACGGTAACACAACACTCCGCCAATTATTTTCCCTCCGGCTTTGGGGGATGAGAGAATAGAGGGGGGAGAAACAAAACTCGATCAGGGGCCTCCCGGAGTCCCCTCCCCTCTTCTTTTGTATCCCACAGTCCCCAACTTTTTTTTGATTCCTTGACCGAGCACCCACTACGTTATTTAGCTGGAAAGTCCATAGGCATTGGGCCCCCCCTCAAAGTGTTCTTTCCCCACGGCCCTTTTGCCCCTACATTTATTTTTAAAAACAAATCATGCAAAAAAGCCCCTGGCGAGGGATAAAGCGCCCAAAATTTTCCCAGATGTCTCACATCATACCCTGGCGCAAAGGCCTGCTCAAAACCCTTTTTTCTGTGTTGCGGAAAGAAATTACCCTATAGGGGGGGCTTCCCCTTCACTCTCATTGTTTTGGCAGGTGACCGCATATCTCTGCTTCCCCCAAGTTTTTCCTTTTTCTCGGCTTTCAGATTTCAAATATCTCCCCCCTGAGTGGCCCTCTGTTACCTTCCCCCGGGAGGGAGTCGGTCCCTTGAAAACCGTAGATTTAACGCGGGGTGATCCGGGATCCCGCCGGAAAGCCCCTTTGGGTACCCAGGTTTTTCCTGGTCGCACCTGTTTCCCCCTTTTGCTTTAAGGTCTAAGGTATTGTTTATTTACATGTTTCCCCCATGGGATACTTTTGGTTCATGTTATGTTTTTTTGATGTACTCATGTTTTTCCCAATTAATGTTTAGGATGCTCATACATAAATTTGGTCAGCATTGCCCGGGAGCTACTTCCCTTATGCCTGTTTCCCTTATCCCCCAAGTGAGCTAGGAAATTCCTTGTGCCGTTGTCGGGTCCCGGGGGGCCTATGGTTTTAGAAGTTTTTGGGAGGGGGTTTTCTGCTTTGGGTACAATACCTTTCTTTTCCCCTCCCTTTTTGGGTTTGTTTTTTCTTTTTCTTTTCCCTCCCTTTTTCCTCCATTTTTTTTTCCTCCCTTCGTGGCCGGGCCCAAAGAGGGGCACCCCGGTTATTTGCCCCCTTGCTGTTTAAATGGGGGACTTAAAAGGGCCTTCAACGCCAGGGTTAAAACATTCCTCAAAGCGAGCACAATTTCTCCCATTTCCATGTCAAAAGTTTTCAGATTTTTTTTTCAGGAGACACATTTAGGACGACCACCCCAAAAATTAAAGATGATATTTCCCCCATTGGCATTTTCCCCAACTGCCCCTATTCAAAACAGGGGGGGTTGTTTGCTATCCATAAGTCCTCTCTCACTCCATAATTGATTCATCCCTGATTTAAAACCCAAAACCCTGATCTTGATTTTAAACATCGCTGTCATATTTTTTCGTTTTAAATGTATATCCCCCAATCATGGGCAACCGGGTTTTTTGTTTTGAATATTGGACAAATGAATTCTCATGCACAGGGGGACGGTCCCCTTTTTCGGGGTTTAACCTTACTCTCGACCCCCACTATGGATAACTCCCCGGGGCCCCCCATCTCGTACTCCGCACAAAAGAGCAAAAAAACCTTTTCAATTTCAGCTCCTGGATGGTGGCGGCTTAAAATCCTTCAGATAGGGATTATAGTTTCTTTTTTTTCTCCCCCTAATACATAAGTGTATTGACTATTTTGTACTCCAACATGGTGTCCTCCCCTTGGGTTGCATTCCTCCCCCATAGGGAGTAACTCGGTCAACCATGCGCCCGTTTATGTCGTCTTCACCTCCCATTTCTCTTGCTCAAACTAGAAACCCGGAGGGTTAAAGAATCTCTATTGTTGGACTCTGTTTGCCTCGCTACTTTAGGAGGCTACTGAACACTTTTATTTCTTTTACCATGGGGGAACACAATCCCCAATACTTAAATGGGGAACCCCTTAAATGCGTTTTGCGAGGGATGCTTATTAAACATGGGGTCGCCTTAAGAAAGCACTTCACTAGCCATGCCAAACTCTGCAAAAGGTAACCCCATTGGAATTTTTGCATAAACAAGCCCCGTCCGGGGGTGTGTTGAGGCCTACTCAGGCCAACTTTAGGTTGTAGACTCTTTGAGGGCCCCCTGGGGTTTTAAATCCTGCAGGGCCCGTCGTAGCAGGGTTTTATGAGTTTGGAACAAGAGTGGCCATCTCCCAGCGCAGGGGTACAAGGGGTAGAATTGTGCGTCCTTTTTTCCGATACTAAAACAGGCACAGGGACTTTGGCCCACACCACAGATCTGATTGCCAAAGAATTCCATTCCTACTACTCCAATTTATACAATCTCCCTGCAGGTCCGCCTCCTTCCTCTTCATTGAACTTGAAGCCTCCCTTCTGGAGGAGCCGTTCTCGGGAGAGGAATTGGATGCGGTTATCAAAGAACTCCCTGGTGGGAAGAGCCCAGGCCCAGACGGTTTTACTGGCAAATTTTTTAAAACTTTGATCCCCTCCCTGTCCCCGATTCTTTTAGAGGCGTTTAATAATGTCTCCTCTTCCTCTCCCTTTCCGGCAGGATCCACCCTTGCGCACATTACAGTCTTGCCCAAGGCAGGGAAAGACCCGCAGGCCTGCGGGAACTACAGACCTATCTCTCTCCTCAATGTAGATCTCAAGATCTATGCCAAGCTCCTAGCCAACCATCTTAGTCCTCACTTGCCTGCTCTGATTCACCCAGATCAGGTAGGTTTCGTCCCGGGTAGGGAGGCGAGGGATAACACCTTAAAGACCTTGGATGTCATCCATTTTGCTCGCTCGGGGGGGCAGCCCTTGATGATCCTGTCATTGGATGCTGAAAAAGCATTTGACAGGATCTCTTGGGACTCCCTGTCGGACACCCTTCAACACATAGGCTTAGGTCTAGTGTTGAGCGATTTTTATCGACAAAGTTGAAATCGGCAAGGTTTTTATGGTGATCGAAATTTCCAGATCATGCGATAATTAAGGTTAAAATCTGAGCATCATCTATTAAGATCACGCCTTTTTCGGCGCTTCCTGTAATTTTGGCGGCCAGCAAATCAGATTACAGAATAGAGCAGGGTGAGATGTGTGTGCGACGTCATGACTGGGATGTGTATGGTTGCGATTGGCTGGAAAAAATCACATGACCTCGTTTTACATAGAACAGCGTTTCCTGTTTCAGCCTCAGTGTCTCTCAGCGTCTCATAGGGATAGGACCTGCACAGAGAAACCTCTACTATTAGCTGTGATCCATCCAATTTAGTTAGATTAGAGATTTGAAGATTTTATGTAGTTAGCTAGAGAATTTTAAAGCAGCATCTACCGCTGTAAATTCACGGCGGTGGGAGCTGGGGGAGGGGGCCCCCCGCGGGCGAACACAGACAAGCTCTATCTATAAAGAACACTGGATAAAGTTCACCAAGACTTAGTGTAGACATTGTAGTGGAATATCTTTATTATTAACAGTTTGCTATTGAAATATTTCCTGGATATTGGGCAGCCTGAACTTATATTGGATGCACATCATTTCTAGTAACTGCAGGTCTTATTGTTAGCTGCAAAACTCCACTTTTATTATCAGTATACATTTCAGATAGGTGTTCATTTTAAATTTTACCCATTACACCTGTGACTGTTGATATATCCACTTGCAGTTAAATTACAATACAGCAATCTTGTAGTCAGCACGGTTGTTTGTTGCCAAAAATACGTGTATGTACGAATAACATCACAGTTACGTGTTTTTTGACTTTTGCGCACCCAGCATTGTTCATTGACGCAGCATCCACGTAAATCTTAAAACAGCAATTCTATATTCACAACAGGTGATTTGAAAGGTGCAAAAAATACCGTTTTTTATACCAAAACATAACAGTTACGTGTTTTTTGACTTTTGCGCACCAGCATTGTTCATTGAGCAGCATCACGTAAATCTTAAAACAGCAATTCTATTTCACCACAGGTGAATTGAAAGGTGCAAAAAATATCGTTTATTATACCAAAACATAACGTTACGTGTTTTTTGACTTTTGCACACCCAGCATTGTTCATGGATGCAGCATCTAGTAAATCTTAAAACAGCAATTCTTATTCACCACAGGTGAATTGAAAGGTGCAAAAAATACCGTTTATTATATCAAAACATAACAGTTACGTGTTTTTTGACTTTTGCGCACCCAGCATTGTTCATTGACGCAGCATCTACGTAAATCTTAAAACAGCAATTCTATATTCACCACAGGTGAATTGAAAGGTGCAAAAAATATCGGTTATTATATCCAAACATAACAGTTACGTGTTTTTTTACTTTTGCGCACCCAGCATTGTTCATTGACGCAGCATCTACGTAAATCTTAAAACAGCAATTCTATATTCACCACAGGTGAATTGAAAGGTGCAAAAAATATCGTTTATTATACCAAAACATAACAGTTACGTGTTTTTTTGACTTTTGCACACCCAGCATTGTTCATTGACGCAGCATCTACGTAAATCTTAAAACAGCAATTCTATATTCACCACAGGTGAATTGAAAGGTGCAAAAAATACCGTTTATTATATCAAAACATAACAGTTACGTGTTTTTTGACTTTTGCACACCCAGCATTGTTCATTGACGCAGCATCTACGTAAATCTTAAAACAGCAATTCTATATTCACCACAGGTGAATTGAAAGGAATGTTTTCAAAAAAAATTACCCCGTTGTATCATGCAAGAAAAACAGTAATGGACACATATTGCAAAATGACTTGTTTTTGCAAGATCTTTAACATAGCTATCAATCCCTGTATTAAGACAACCCATTTAATACAATGAAAAAAAGAGAAACAAAGACATGGTGGGATTCCATCCTATTTTAAAAATGTGTTTTCTAGAATTAAACTACTAAAAAAACTTGCATGTACAAAATAGCTGGTAAAAAAAATTCCCCTGAATTGTACAAGGGAGGTACAGGAAAACTTGACCAGATGTAGGTTATTCAGAGGACATGGAGTATGGAGCACGGACAGAGAACAAAGTACAGAGACAATTTTCCTCCAGCACGTTGAGTAAAATGAGAAAAAGAATGCCAAGCAAAAGGGCACCTGGGTGTAACAGGAGCGTTAACCACCAGTATTTCCAAGTGAAGCTCAATTGGTCCGCACTCATACGGAGGGGCAAGCGCTACCCAGGTCTTGACTGTGTACTGAGGAAGGCTGGAGTTCTCACACTTCCGCTTCCGCACTCTGCTTCAGCACGACAGTTTTTGTTGCTGCGTCATCAGGGCATTTTAACCTGCGTGTTAATAGATGACGGACGCCAGCCTGGGCTCTCACCGCACCCACTGTAACTCCGGCCTCGGTCATGCTGTGGCACAGGACAGTTCTAGTCAATGTCCAGTTCAACTAAAATGGTGGTCAAAGACTCCTTTTTCCGGCACTTTGCAATCTGGGGGTCAGACAGGTTTAATGGTCATACTGTGGTCCAGGACAGGGACAGTATATGTCCAGTGAAACTAAAATGGTGGTTGAAAGACTCCTTTTTCTGGCACTTTTTAAACTGTGGGTCAGACAGGTTTAATGGTCATTCTGCGGTACAGGACAGATATAGTTAGTGTCCAGTTCAACTAAAATGGTGGTTGAAAGACTCCTTTTTGCGGCACTTTTTAAATCTGGGGGTCATGCAGGTTTGGGGCTCATGCTGCGTTCCAGGACAGGGATATTCAATGTCCAGTTCAAGTAACATGATGGTTCAAATCATACTGCCTTCTGGCGCTTTTTAATTTGTGGGTGATGCAGGTTTAAGGGTCATGCTGTGGTACAAGACAGGGATAGTGAATGGTGTGTGACTTTTTTTCTGTGACTTTTATAACCTAAGTGTGTTGCCTAGATGTAGCACGTATCCATTTGACTGTTGTGGATGTTAATTTCAGCTTCTCCAGCCTTGTTTGGGTGTAATAATGAAGGTGTTGTTGCTCTCCCATAGACTTTAATGGTAATCGCTCATAATCGATGCTCACTATCGAAAAACCTTATCGATAGCGGCCGACTATCGACTATCGCTCGATCTCGATAGCCAACGCAATCGCTCAACACTACTTAGGTCCCCTTTTTACCTCCAGGATTTTAGCGCTCTATTATAATCCTTCAGCTAAGGTGAAGATTAATGGCTCCTTGTCTGAAGCCTTTGATATTCGCAATGCAACTAGACAGGGATGCCCCCTGTCCCCATTGTTATATGTCTTGATCATGGAACATTTGATGGCCGCTATTCGGACCATTCCGGAAATCAGGGGGATACGGATTGGCACGCAGGAGTTCAAGTGTTCGGCTTTTGCTGATGACTTGCTGATTTACCTGACGGACCCCTTTATATCTCTCCCCTCCCTGATGGCGGAACTTGCCCGTTTTAGCTCATGGTCCAATTATAAAATTAACTTCTCCAAATCTGAAGCCTTGAATATTTCCCTTCCCCCTAGCCTAGTTGTGAACATCAAATCGAACTTCCCCTTTGCGGGCTGGGGAAGGGAAATCTTTACCTAAAAACCAAAAACCCCTGGGATTTTACGTTTTTGCCCCCCAATTTTTCGCCCTTACTTGCCCGATTGTCCGTTTGTTGGGGGGCGGAATGGAAGGCCCCTTCTCGTGGGTTGGGGAATAAATGTCTTTAAAGATGACGATTCTTCCGAAGCTTTTATTAGATTGGCGAATGATTCAAACGAAGGGGAATTTTTTAAAATTTCAGGAAACTTCGGTTGGGAACGAAGTTGAACTTTGTGTACTTGGGTGAACAAAGTTGCTTTTTTTGATAAAATGGTTGCGGCAATGGCGAATGGGGCAAAAAGCACTTGGGGGAAGAAGGGCTAGCCTGCTGCATGGCAGAGGTGAAGCCAATCAGAGACCGGCGGGTTCTGTGATGTACGCACTTTTTTAAAGCCCGGGCGCGACCCCGGGAGCTCACACTCCTTCACTGTGCTCATGGGAAGTGCTGCCGGGTGATAGTCTTACTGAAAAATTGTTTTTATATAGCGATTTCGGGGGGGTGTCTCGCTTGTTCGAGACTGTTTCTTAATGTTCTATTTCAAATTTTTTTGGGGGGGTTTTGGTCTGAAATCCGTGTGGTCCACTGCGCTGTATACATTCAATACCAAGGGGGGATTAACCCTTTCCCTGTTGTATTCTTTAAAAGAAACAGCGTTTTTAAAATAAAAATACCATTTTTTTTGGGGGCTCAATTCTATTGCGAAATTTAACCCAGGGTTTAATTAAGCGTTTTTTTTGGGGTTGTGCTGACCCCAAAAAAAACCGTTTTTTTCAACGCCAAAATTTAAAATTTTTCCTGTAGAATTTCACAAGCAAGGTTAATTTTAAACTGTATCTCTTTTTGGTTGGGTAGAAAAAACGCAATTGTAAACCGCTAAAAAAGTACTGTTTGTGCGGCTAAATTCTTTGGCGAAATTTTCACCCGGGGGTTATTTTTGGGGCGTTTTTTTTGCTGGTGTGCTGCCCCCAAGAAACCGTCTTTTTCATCCCCAAAATATATCATTTTTTCCTGTGCCAAATTCACAAGCAAAGGTTAATTACAATGTTTTCCTTGTTGTGTGGCGTGAAAACCCGCAATTGTAACCGCTAAAAAGCTACATTTTTTTAGGGCTAAATTTTTTGGCGCAATTTACATCCAGGGGTTAAATTAAGCTTGTTTTGTTGTCTGTGAAAAAAATAAAAACCGTTTTTTTCAATGCCAAAATATTAAATTTTTCCTTAGCCTAATTCATGTCCGAGGTTAATTAAAGCCTTTTTTGGTGTTTTTACATTTAGAAAAAAAACCGGGTTTTTTTTAAAGGGCACAAAAAAGTAAATTTTTCCTGGCCATTTGTGGGCGCAATTTATATCCAAAAGGGGTTACCCAAGCTTGTTCGGGTTCATTTGGAGAAAAACAGGGTGTTATTTATCTTACAGTACATATCAAACAGTTTTGTACATTTTGAAAAAACGTATGTCAGAAGAGAAGTGGCAGGCTTTCCCCTGCGGTGGCAGAGGCAAAAAAATTCCTGTAGCGGTGCGACAGCAAGGGGACGTCGCAGCGGGGTCCTCGGTGGGCCAAAAAATGGCTGTCATCTAGCGGCCTGTGTTGTTCAGCCCCCCAGGGTTTTGTTTGGGGTTGACTAGGTCATCCTCTTCCTCCCAGATGACTCTGACAACCCCAGCCAAGAGTCGGGGGGAAACCTCAGACAAAACCCTTAGTTGGCAGGGCCCCGGGGCGGGCGCGGCCCTCATTGTCCTACCCCGACTCTGTCCATCGGTTCTTGCCAGAGATCTACTATGTGGTTGGGCTCAGCGCCCCTTTTTTAGCGAGGATGATCATTTGAAGGGGGCCCGGGTTCAGAGTACTTGGCACCCGAAGATAGGGGGCCCAAATATCCCCTGTTCTTGCGTTGGGGGAAAAAAGTTAGATGTGGAGAGTGGCATGGGAGGTCAGTTGTGAGGGGTCAGCCTCGCATAAAAGACGGTGATGAGGACGCAGTGACGATAAAAACAAAAATAGATGATACGTACCCCCGCACTTGGGGCCGGGTGGGGCAGGGCTTCATCTGTCGGGGGAAGAGGGCGTTAGCTTCGGTCAGGCAGCGGCGCAGCCAGAAAGTGGGGTGGGGCCCGTGAGTCAGCAGGTAGAGCAGTGTGGGAGGAGCCAACGGCCCGGGGTTAAAAAACCTGCTTGCGGCCCAAGAAAGTAGCGGCACAGGGCTCGCGAGGGGGTTACGGCGGCGGGGTAGTCATCAGTGCGGAGCTTGGCGGTAAAATCCGATACTCGGGGGTGTGGCAGTTCTTTGCAAGACACGGAGGAGCCGAAAATGGGTTTATGTAGAATTTTGGGAGAAGTGAAGCGCGGCCCGGGGCTAACGTTGGCACCCCAGCCCTGCGTCAACCATGCAGCGTCCCATCCGGTGGCCTGTGGAAAGGGGCTCAGTTTTGGGTGGTCCATTTCCTGCCGCCGCAGCAACAGCGAGCAGCAGCGCCCGTGGCAAGCATGCCATTTGCCAGTCAAGGCTCCCCCCTTGCAGAAGGGGGCTGTTTCTCTTTGAAATCATTCCCGGTCAGTGCTCCTGCTCCTCGCTATCATGGGGCAGCAGTCGTTCAGCAAGGGATTTAAAAAAGGAAACATTGGTCCAAACCTCCTAAGGGTGCAGCGCTGACCGTGTCCTGTCCAAGTTGTTGGTACTGCGTCCCCCCTTTAAAAGGTGGGTTGCACCATTTAGAGAAAAAAAGGCTTGTGCTGAGCCCAGTGGAGAGTTCCAAGCCGTAATTTTTTTTCCCAAAAAGGCAGACCGCACTTTTATAAATATGTAGACGAAGGTGGGTCGTCCTTGAGCTTTCGGTTTGTTCAAGGGCACGGCAGCGCGGGGTTGGAGTTTTAATCGGGCGGGCCCGTAATGTCCTTTCGGCCCATTGGGGAATGTGCTTCCCGCCCAGGCACACCAAAAACTTGGACAAGAGACGCCGCTTTCTCCTCCACGTTGTCAAACTGCTGCACCTGCGCCCAAAGTCCGACTCCTCCTCCTCCCCACCCCACCCTCTCGCCTCCCCTATATGTCCATTCATACCACATGGTAGGGCCCGGGTGGTCCGCAGTTCTACACTGGCTTGCCTCGGCGAATGAAGTAACACAGGGGAGGAAATTCCCCGCGTATGAGCAAGAAATTGGGCTTTCTCGCCCAACTGCAAATGGAAACCCTGGGGACGGACAAGGGGGTAAATTTGGGGTCTGTTTCTGCCCCGAAGGGGGATGGCCTGCGCCCCGCATGGCGCCGTGTTCAAATTTGGGTTTTGAAAAGGTTTGAAGTTTCCCCCCGTTTCAGAACATTTTGAAAATGGCCAGGAAAAAGTACATGCATTATCCTTCGTACAAAGCCAGGAACACCCTCCCCAGTTGTTTTGCGGCGAACGGCCCCCCCCAACACACTTGTAGGAGTTTCCCCCCGTGGAATTCCCGCCTGCACTGTTGGGGCCCGACTGTATGAACAGAGAAGGCCATTAAGATTTTTTTTGATCCGGAGACAGAAGTACTCCCCGTGAACTTTGTTTTCAGCCCGTGGCAGCTCTGCGGCACCTGGTTTGTTGAGGCCATTCGGGAGGGGGACGTTTTTATCAGTGCCCAAGATACGGGTGAAAAAGTCATTCCACTGTTTCATGTCCTGGAAAAAGATGCTGAAAATCGTCTTTGGGAGGGGACTGGAGAAGTGGCGAAATAAACCGGGCCACTGAGTCCGGGGTGGGCTGAAATGGAGGAGGAGGAGGACATTGGAGCGAAAGCATTGTCTGGTGAAATGAGTGGTTTTCTCCCAGGTGACAAGAGAGGAGGAGGAGCGGAGCAGCTGGAGGAGGTGGGGAGAGGGAAGACGAGGCGATGACCCCCAAGACCCGTGGCATATACAGTGGAATGGGGCGGGGCCCCTCGGGGTCCTTGTGCAGATGGCCCGCGCTGCTTATTGCCTGGCTGTGACAAGCCCAATGTCAGCATCCCGGCAGAGGGATGATTTGGCTCTCCACCTTTTGGACCCCCGCTACCGGTCCAAAATGGGAGCCCTTTTTTTCCCCGCTATTGAGAGGAGCAAACTAAATTATAGGGAAAAACCTCCGTAATCAGTTGGCCGTGCCCATGTGCGGAAAGTCCCTCCTTTTGACAGGTCTGACGGGGGGTTCTCGTGCTCCGTCTACTGCCGCGGATGCGGGGGGAAGGTGGGGGGGTGGGGGGGTACCAGCCCCTCATTTGTAACTAAGTTGGAGCCCACTGATGAGCAGCTTCCTTCCCCCGCCTAGTGAGGAGGGCAGTCGCCAGCAGAAAGCAGGACCTGGGAGCAGTCCTGAACCCAACAGGTTGTGGCCTATTGGGGATAGCACTCTGCCACCTCAGTTAGAAGATCCGTGGACTACTGGGCAGCCAAACTGGAGGGTGTGGCCGCAACTTGCCGGGAGTTGGCAGTGGAGAAGGCTTGGTCCTCCCCGGGGCCAGTAGTGTGGCATCAGAGCGGGTGTTCAGTGCGGCGGGGGCCATCGTTCCCCCAAGAGAAACCCGCCTTGTCCACGGGAAATGTGGAACGACTGACCTTTGTCAGATGAATCAGGCGTGGATCGGCCAGGATTTCACCACCAATGCCTTAGGCGTCAGTCTGCGTTCAAACTACCTGCTCAGCCACTATTCTGATGCCCCCACCCCCCTGATGCCAAAACATTCTGCTGCCTGTTTCTCCATCTGCCACCACCACTTTTTTTACCAGGGACTGGTATTGCCACCCACCTCAACACTCTGTCATTGTGCCACTCTATGACCTCATGCTGCTGCTGCTTTGCTGTTGCCGGGACACCCACACTGTTTTCATTGTCCCCATGTCTGACCTCAGGCTGTGCTGTGGCTGTTTCCCTTTGTCCTCACCCTGTGTCTTGTCCCCGGGCCGGGCCCTCATGCTGGGTGCCCCCGTGCCCGCTCTCAGTCATTGTGCCACTCTGGGGCCCTTTCCTCCTGTTTTGCCATCCGGGAAGGTCATTTGTCCCATTTCTCTGACCTCTTTTTTCCTGCTGGGGCTTCCTTCCCCTTCCTCACTGTGTCTTTGTGCCACGGGCCTGACTTCATGCTGCTCCCGCCGTGACCTCCGTTCTCAGTCATGTGCCATTCTGGGGTTCCCACCGGGTTTTGCCCCTCCCAGAAATGTCATTGTCCCTGCCTGATTCTTTGCTGCTGTGTCGTGCCCCTCTACACTTTTGTGATTGGGGCCACTCTTTTGGCCTAATACTTTTTTGCCGCCCTCCAGAATGCATTGTGCCATTTTTCCCCCCCTGATCTCAATATGCTGCCCCCCGGGTGCCCTCCACACGGGTGTGTTTGGGCACTCGGTGGCCCCTAAAAAATTTTACCCGCCTCCAAAATTGTCTTTTGTGCCATTGCTGATCCCCTTATGCTTCCGCCGTGACCTCCACACTGTGTGTTTGTGCCCTCTGTGGCCAATCCCTTTTTTCCCGCCTCCGGGAATTTTCATTGTGCCATGCTGTCTCATGTCCCTCCCTGTCTTTAACCTCCAAAACTGTTCATTTCCCATTTGGGGGCCTAATTTACTTTTTTTGCCCCCTCCGGAATGTCATTGGGCCTCCCTAAATCGGGCTGCTGCCCCCCGTGCCTCGCTTCAGTCATTGTGCCACTCTGTGGCTTCCTGGGTTTTTTGCCCCTCCAAAATTATTTTTGACTGCCTGCCCTCATGCTGCTGTGGCTGCCCCCTTTTAAACCTCCCACTCTGTCCAAATTTGTTTGCCCCCTGAGCTCTCAGTTTGTTTTTTTAAGTTTGTGGCATGCCCTTTTCAGGCTACATTCCCGTTTGGGGGGTTTTTTTGGGTTTCGGTTTTGCCCTTTTAAATTTTCCCCAGGGGAATTTTATAGTAAGCAAATTTAAGAGCGGGCGGTCATCTGCGTGTCATACAAAAACCAACATTGTATAAATGGACCAACCAAGCTCCCTTTTCCCTTTTTTTAAGCTTGGCCAACGTTCTACAGCACCCTGCAGGCTTGGCACCCTGGAAAAAAGGCTGCTTTTTTAACGCGATTCGTGCCGAAATTTAATTCGGAACAAAACCGTTTTTTGTGGGAAAATTCGGGGGAAAAGTGCCCGAATGGGTTTTTTTGAAAAAAATTTCGCCCATCTCTAATTATATCTATTCCAGACCGCCCCGGGATCACCCTCCCCTTTTCCCCTTGGGGGCCCCGGGCTCAAGCAGTGCATCCCCAGAATTTATAGGGCTTTTTTCCCGTCGGGGAATCAGGGGGGAAATGCTGTCCGGGCCCTTTAAACTGGAAAGGGGGGAAGGGGTTTTGCCCGATTGTAAGCTTTACTATTTGGCAGCTGCCAATGCGAGATTCCTTGATTTGATACGTAGCCCTTTGGGCCAGCTGTGGGTCTTCATTGCGCAGACCTTTTTGTCCGAGGTCCATGATTTCCCTCCCTTGGTCCTTCAGTCTCCTCAAACCGATCCCTTAACCTTATCCTTAAGTGCCATGCACACATTCACTATCTTGCAAAAGTCCAAACCTTCGGAGTCTCTGCTGAACCTGAACGGCCCTTTATTACCCATCTCAGACAACCCCTCCTTCCCCCCAGGTTGCTCTAGTAGCTCTTTCCTGGGGACTTCTAGGTCTCATTCCATTTTGGCTGTGTACATCCATAGACAGGGATCCTTACTTCCATTGGAGGATATAGTGCATGGCCACTTAGCATCTCGTAGACATCATTTTGAATACTTGCAACTCCGGCACTCCTTTAATTCCACCATCTCGAAACAAGATACATGCAGACCCCTTACTCCCTTCGAGAAGCTGTGTGTCGCTTCTGCGCTGCCGTGACATCTGATTTCTTTGCTTTATCAATGGCTTTTACTGCCTGGTTCTCAAACTCTCCCTCATTACTGTGCAGCGTGGGAAAAGGAACTCCAGAAAACTTTCTCTGCTGAGCAATGGAAGAAGTGTTTCTTTCTTACTCACAGGCGGTGATAGCTTGTAAGGCCCAGGAGACGAGTTTTAGGGTGCTCTCCAGATGGTATAGGGTACCGGCGGTACTCCACAAGTGGTGCCCGAGCATGCCTGATACGTGCTGGAGGTGCCTTCGGGAGATCGGTACTATGAGTCATATCTGGTGGGGTTGTCAAGACCTGCGGGGCTTCTGGGAGACGGTTCTCCGGGCCATCAGGGACTGTACTGGAACAGTTATTCCAGACTCCCCAGAGGCCACTCTCCTGTTTATGTTTGGTCATTACACGTCCTCTACAAGAAAGTCTTTGACAAGACACCTCCTACAAGCTGCAAAGACGGTGATCCCGCGCCACTGGAGGCAAACCGTCTCTCCTTCCATAATGGAATGGGTGAGCGAAGTCGCATCCACCTATCGTATGGAGGAATTGATTGCACATACCCCTGAGGATGCAATACAAGTTTCTCGGACATGGGCTCTTTGGCTTATTTACCAAGCCAGTCCGGAATTTCAGGGCTTAGGAGGTTGTTAGTATTTTACATCTGCTTAGACCCTTGGTGTTTGACGCCTTTGTCTCTTCTTCCTCAATAGGATTCTTGGAATCCTTCTCTCTTGTGCTGCCTGTGCGCCCGGCTACGTGCATACCCTTCCCCTTTCTTTGCTACCCTTCTTTCTTGTTTGTCTTTTGTTATTTTCCTATACTGACACAGGGCACTAGTGACCCATTGGGACCTGGTGTCCGGGTCTCTACTATTGCATGGCCTATATTTCCTGTTAGTTTAGGATCATACTAGTCTGGTCATAAGTTTTTTTTGCTTGGAAATTTTAATGTTCTCCTTTTTTTGAGGAACACTCCATTGTTTTCAATTTTAGACTTTTAACCCCCTTTTCCAATTGGAAAATGTTCTTCTTGTTTTGCATGTAAAAATTTGGAAAATGCCCCTTTAAAATAAAAAACGGGAATTGGAAAAAAACCCCCCCCCCCAATGAATAAGTATTTAAAGGTTATCGGGTGAGGGGGACAAGAAAACACCAGGCCCCCCCAGTTCAATTTCCCAAATATTTCTGGAAAACCTTTAAATAAAAGGTGGCTCTTTGAACAAAACTGGGCTGCACTAAAGTGAAATACAGCTATTTAAAAGTTATATGGATAAGAAAATGTGTTTTTTTCACCAATGAAATATACCAGCAGTTACTAGAAAATTTCTGTATCCTAATTTAAGGACAAGCTGACTCTTTGAACAAAACTGGGCTGCACCAAAGTGAAATACAGCTATTTAAAAGTTATACGGATAAAAAAGGTGTTTTTGCACCCAAAGAAATACACCAGCAGTTACTTCAAAAAATTTCTTTATCCTAATTTAAATACAAGGTGGCTCTTGGAACAAAACTGTGCTGCACCAAAGTGAAATACAGCTATTTAAAAGTTATACGGATAAGAAAAAGTGGTTTTTGCACCAATGAATACACCAAACAGTTACTACAAAATTTCTGTATCCTAATTTAAATACCCAAAGGGGGCTCTTTGAACAAAACTGGGCTGCACTTAAGTGAAATACAGCTATTTAAAAGTTATACGGATAACAAAAGATGCTTTTTGCACCAATGAAATACACATGCAGTTACTAGAAAATTTCTGTATCCTAATTTAAGTACAAGGTGGCTCTTTGAACAAAACTGGGCTGCACCAAAGTGAAATACAGCTATTTAAAAGTTATATGGATAAGAAAAGGTGTTTTTTTCACCAATGAAATATACCAGCAGTTACTACAAAATTTATGTATCCTTATTTAAATACAAGGTGGCTCTTTGAACAAAACTGGGCTGCACTAAAGTGAAATACAGCTATTTAAAAGTTATACGGATAAGAAAAGGTGTTTTCTGCACCAATGAAATACACATGCAGTTACTAGAACATTTCTGTATCCTAATTCAAGTACAAGGTGGCTATTTGAACAAAACTGTGCTGCACTAAAGTGAAATACAGCTATTTAAAAGTTATACGGATAAGAAAAGGTGGTTTTTGCACCAATGAAATACACCAACAGTTACTAGAAAATTTCTGTTTCCTAATTTAAGTACAAGGTGCCTATTTGAACAAAACTGGGCCGCACCAAAGTGAAATACAGCTATTTAAAAGTTATACGGATAAGAAAAGGTGTTTTTTTCACCAATGAAATATACCAGCAGTTACTACAAAATTTCTGTATCCTAATTTAAGTACAAGGTGACTCTTTGAACAAAACTGGGCTGCACCAAAGTGAAATACAGCTATTTAAAAGTTATTTCGGATAAGAAAAAGGTGGTTTTTGCACCAATGAAATACACCAACAGTTAATAGAAAATTTCTGTATCCTAATTTAAGTACAAGGTGACTCTTTGAACAAAACTGGGCTGCACCAAAGTGAAATACAGCTATTTAAAAAAAGTTATACGGGGTAAGAAAAGGTGGTTTTTGCACCAATGAAATACACCAGCAGTTACTAGAAAATTTCTGTATCCAAAATTTAAGTACAAGGTGGCTCTTTGGAAAAAAAACTGGGATGCACAAATAAAAGGTACAATATCACCTCAGGTTTTGGGGGTGTGTGGCCAAAAGGTGGTAAAAAAATGCCATTTCAATGCAGGTTCAAAGCAGAGTCTGTGCTGCACAATATACACCCTCCTTTTCAAAGCCAGCTTGTCTGTCTGCCCCCTCCCCCCTCATCTGCGGCTGTACAGCGCTAGATGCTTCTTTAAATTTCTCTGTCTAACTAAGAACTGAAATTCTCTAATCTAAACCCATATTCTTATCTTCATGCTAAAAGCATGTTGTCTGTGGAATAAAAGAGAAGACTGTGTCTCTGGCTTAGCTGTAATGAGAGAGACGTAGCACACGTCTTGCTCTAGTGAGAGACACTGAAATACTGAACAGGAATCGCTGTTCTATGCAAAAGGAGATCATGTGATTTTTCCAGCCAATGACAACCATTTCACATTTACAGTCATGACGTCGCACACCCAGCTCACCCTGCTCTATGCTCTAAGCTGATTTGCTGGACGCCAAAATTACAGGAAGCACCGAAAATGGCGCGATAATAATAGATTATCTGCAGATTGTCACCTAAAATATCGCGTGATCGGAAATTTCCGATCAACCTAAAAACCGTGCCGATTTCAACTTTGTCGATTATAATCGCTCATCCCTAATAATAACCATTGGAACACAATTATGTAACATTAATGTTTCCATTGTTCTACACTGAAGATTGGTACATTAGCATCAACCATAACTTATGTGCACAACTCATTTCTGTGGTCCCAGTATGTATAACACTTTTGGGGGGTACAGTGTGCATTGTAATTATTTTCAGGGGGTATAGCATGTAAAATAATTATTCACAGGGCTACAGTAACTATTATAATCCATTTCTGTGGACATAGAGTGTATTACAATCAGTTTCAGGGTATAAAGCGTGTTTTATAATTAGATTCAGGGTGAACAGTGTGTATTACTTATTATGTTGAGAATTATTATTTATGAAATGGGGGGCAGCATGTGGCATGACTATTTGCAGGGAAATTGTGTGGTGATGCTGTTTTCAGGGGGCAGAGTGTGTGGTACTATTATATTCTGCAGCACAGTGCATAAGGCTATGAAAAGCTTGTATTAGGGGATCTTCTGAAAAAGAGAGGGGCCAAATATTGTAAGTCAGAGTGGCAAACACTGCAAAGATGTGATGTAGCTGAAAGAAGTCACTTCAGTCTGGACCAAACAGAAAAGGAATGACTACAGAGAAGACGTCACCTGTGAGTCACTGAAGGAAAAGGTGTATTCTGCCTCTGACTGTGTTTCATCTGTTCTGTGTTTGCTTGGAATATCTGCAGCATTCAAGTTTGTGAAACAACAATTCCCAGAATAGCCTAACCATTGTTAGGTCAAATTGGGAGTTTTCATTTTACATGGCAACAATGTCTACAATATACATAAACCTGACTTAATAATCGGTTTTTTTCATTGTTAGGGAAAGAATAAGTTTCTATGGCCTGCTAAACCACAGGCATCCATCATATTCACTCACTCACCTTAATTAACTTAATTACTACCACTGGGCATCAGGGATTCTGACTCCTTTACTGCCCTAGATCCCCAGAAATATTGACCATGAAAAGTTCAGGTCTTTTTTTGTAATAAAATAAAAAACTTAAGACACAGCTGCTACAATAAATAAAAAAATCCATACTTCACAGTCACAGTCGTTCCGGTGATGTCACAGCCAGTGGTCTCCTCCAGTCTTCTGTTTACTCCTAGCTGCAAGCAGTCAGCCTGCAGCACTGCAGACTGTAGTTCACCTGCCATTGCTTGACATCGTTACTTGGAGCTGTTATCTTCCAAATTGTGATATCAGGCCATGTTACATGACTGCGGCAGTCACAAGCTGGCAACTGGAAGTAAACAAAAAGCTGGGGTAGACCACTGGTAGTGGTGGACCAGTGATGGGTGTGACTTTTTTTTTATCTTATTACAGCAGCAGTTTCTTAAATGTAATATTAAAAAAATACCCAGACAACTCCTTTAAACCCTTTACTTTCCTGGATCACCAGGGATGACACTAGTCCCTTTCTCTTATTGAAACCACCAATGATATAGACATTAATCCCCTTACTTCATAGACCACCAGGCACAAAACCATTACAGGGTTACAGTAGTGTTCAAAAGTTTACATAATTTTTGCTTTCTTGGCCTTTTTTCAGAGAATATATGATAACACAAACTTTTTTTCCCACTCATGGTTAGTGGTTGGGTACAGCCATTTATTGTCAAACTACTGTGTTTTCTCTTTTAAAATAATAATGACAACCAAAAACCTCCAAATGACCTTGATCAAAAGATTACATACCTCAGTTCTTAATACCATGTATTGCCGCCTCTAACATCAATGATAGCTTGAAGTCTTTTGTGGTAGTTGTGGAGGAGGCTTTTTATTGTCTCAGATGGTAAAGTTGTCCATTCTTCTTGACAAAAAGCCTTCAGTTCCTGTAAATTCCTGGACTGTCTTGCATGAACTGCTCACTGGAGATCTCCCCAGAGTGGCTCAATGATATTGAGGTCAGGAGACTGAGATGGCCCCTCCAGAACCTCACTTTGTTCTGCTGTATCCAATGACAGGTCGACTTAGCCTTGTGTTTTGGATCGTTGTCATGTTGGAACGTCCAAGTACATCCCATGCGCAGCTTCTGGGCTGATGAGTGCAAATTTGCCTCCAGTATTTGCTGATAACGTGCTGCATTCATCTTTCCTTCAACTTTGACCAAGTTTCCTGTGCCTTTGTAGCTCACACATCCCCAAAACATCAGCGATCTACCTCTGTGCTTTACAGTAGGAATGGTATTCCTTTCATCATAGGCCTTGTTGACACCTCTCCAAATGTAACATGCATGGTGGTGGCCGAAAAGTTAAATATTGGTCTCATGACTCCAAATACCATGTTCCAGAAGTTTAGAGGCTTGTTTCCGTTTGATACTTTGTGGCATTTGCGCAGTAATGACTTTCTTCTGGCGACTCGACCATGCAGTCCATTTTTTTTCAAGGGCCTCCTGATTTTGCATCTTGAAACAGCCACACCGCTAGTTTTCAGAGAGTCCTGTATTTCAGCTGATTTTACTTGTGGGTTTTTCTTTGCATCCCAAACAATTTTCCTGTTGTGGCCAAAATTGACCATGGTTTGGTTTTTACAGAGCCCCTGATTTTCCATTTGTTCCATTTGAACACTGCTGACTGACATTATCAATTCCTTGGATATCTTTTTGTATCCTTTTCCCGTTTTATACAGTTCAACTACCTTTTCCTGTAGATCCATTGACAATTATTTTGCTATCCCCATGACTTAAAATCCAGAAACGTCAGTGGCTGGATGAAAGATGCAAGAGTCTGTGTGGATCCCAGAAACTCACTCAGCTTTTATGCACACATACTGATTACAAGCAAACAGGATACCTTTAGTAGACATTCAAACCCATTTGTGTCAACTTCTGTGCATGTTATCAAGCCAAAATCACCAGGGTATGTAAACTTTTGATCAGGGTCATTTAGATGTTTTTGGTTGTTATTATGATTAAAAAAGAGAACACACAGTAGTCTGACAATAAATGGCTTCACCACACCAATTACCATGAGTGGAAAAAAAGTTTTTGTGTTATCATTCATATTCTCTGAAAAAAAGCCAAGAAAGCAAAAATTCTGCCGGGGAATGTAAACTTTTGAGCACAGCTGTATATCATAATAGAAATTATATCCCATTAATCGATATCGCCAAAATAGCAGACTTGCAACTACAGGCAGTCCCCGACTTACATCGTTCCGACTTACATACGTCTCCTAGTTACAAACGGAGACTTATGGGGCATGGCTGACATTCAACACTGAGTCACGCCCCATGATAACCAAGTGCCCGCATGCCACAGCCCCACATGAGATACAGAACGTTAGGTGAAATCTTCTAAAAAAAGGGCACATACAGCAAAAGAAATATAAAAACTGTTCTCTGTACTATCCAAAACTAAAAAAAAAATTTATTGCTGGAATTACATTTAATAAATATACCTGATTCCGACTTACATACAAATTCAACTTAAGAATAAACCTACAGTCCCTATCCCGTTTGTAACCCGGGGACTGCCTGTATATGTAACACTCGTGATTCTTGTAGTTTATATCCTTGTTGCTAGTAGTTATATCCATCTGATGCGTTTTATCCTATCTGGTCGAGCAGGCCTAGTTCATATTACTGAGAGCCTCCACACAGCTAATAACTATCATAGGAGCCCGGCTTAGAAGTAAGTGGGTGTTGTAAAATGTAGTTCTGGTCAGTTAAGAGATAGTCATGTGATAGACATGTAGTACTGCCGACTAACAAGAACTGCTAATGAAATGACTGTAGGAGCAAGGATAAAATATGATGTGAAGGATATTTTTCTGTGATGTGTGTTATGTAACTTAACCAAATAATATGTAATATTTTGTGTGTAACCTTGATAATGGTAGAACCCTTTAAACCCCATTACTGCCTGCACATAATAACCTTTACTGCACTAGCCCTGGGTGCTGCTTAATACCATTTGTTTGGATGTTACTGCATGTATCATTGTCTTATAGGCTGAGTTGTAGTTGCATCAGTATTCCCATCTGAGACATTTATGAGTGATCCACAGGATATGTCTTAAATGATTGATAGATGTGGTTCAGTGGACAGAGGTGCCTGGGATTATGGAAGCAACTAATGGGCTGTTGTACATAGTGTCTGTAACTGCCATTCACTTTCTATTTTCTTGGCTGTTTCCACAATTCTGGCTACCTTTTCCAGAAACATTCTCATATATATTATTATCTCAATTGTTTGAGTTAAGAAAGCCCCTTTAATTATTAGGGAGTTATACTGTCATATTTGTTGGCATATGGTATTGACCAGCTTAGAGGGGACATTGCCCAAGTACCTAACTACCCCACTTACTAGCTACAAAGATTTAGAATAGGGGAGTTAAGCTCATTTTCAGCAAGCGCAACATCAGCATTATGGTAGCCCTCGAAAAGCTGTTGGAGGACCTTGATGGGTGGTTGGGTGCCAGCGCTGTCAGAGCTGTGCTGATGCCTATGAGCTCCATAACAGAGCAGTATAGGAGTGGGCACTAGAGCTCCAACTACAAGATAGTTCTTTATACCTGTGCTGTTACTACTGCCTCTTTCAAGTTCTGGCTGTGTCTGAGAACATCCTGTGCTCTGCAGGTATTGTCTGAAGCTGCACGTTACAGCCTTCTGCTCTCCCTCGTGTGCACTCTACAGATAATACTAGTGTGACTGACATCTCTCCTCTCCTTTGATTTTCTTAATTTGGGCCAACAACAAGATGAGATTCTACCCCAGCCCTAACAGCCATCATCATAATATTCATCTTTTTCTTCCCCCAAAGATAAATCTAATCTATTTTAATACTCTAGTGCAGCATTTGGCTGCTATATTACTTACTGAAATCATCGTGGTCTCGTAAGGCACGAAGCAATAGGGCAGCATGATTACTGGTGCCTTGCGGCAGCTCTGAGTTGCAACAGCACCTCTGTGAACAGAGAGATTGATGACTGTATGGCAAAAATCATATGTCAAGTACAGGGGAGAGGATGTAGCCTAGAGGATTGCTTAGTGAGAATGATAGATCTTTCTGGATGATTGAGATCTTCTGTAGATATCCAGTTCATGGATTCTTGCTACGCTGCTGCCAAAAGATTCCAAAAGACATTATACTCATGCAATATTACAAATCTACAATTTTCAAATCCGTAATACAGCACGAAAGGTCTCCAAAAGAACCCATTATGCTTCTAATTTTCAGCAGAAGCACCTAGAGGTCTTTTTTCCATTGCAGGCCATGCCAAGTGTTCTTTCCTGGAAGAAATACTCACAGAGACACCATATGGCAGCACACAGATTGCCAATTGGTCCGTATGATGGACCCATATGAGCTTCGGTTGTTATACAAATTGATAAATTGGAGTTATGCAACTACAATATTTAACTCCCTACTAACACATGAAGTAACTGCACAGATGTAGAAATAATATACCTTGTTATCACAGCTCATTGCTTTTCAATGACTTTTGAGATAAGAGATGATAAAACAAAAAGTTGTGATATCATAGTCAAAAGTCACTGCACTGAGCAAAATCTTCACTAAAACATAACGTCAAGGAACAGTTTTTTATTAAAGAGGAGGAAAAACCACAATGCAAATGCAATTTATACAATAATTCAGATATCAATGCCAATACAAATTACATATACATATATAGAGGGTATAAACCCTACTCACAGTTTCCAAATGGTCACAATCCAACATAGAAGTAGTCAACAGAAATACAAGGGCATAGGAGTCAGGATGGCTCAATAGATCCTATACTCTTCCTATATGCATCCTGCCTAAAAACCGGGATAATCACCCTGAAAAGGGCGGCTCCACTGTTAGAGAAATCCTATAGAGACCCTCACTCTATAAGTGCCCAATTCTCTATAACATGTATTTAGAAAGGAGTCTCAATGCATTTTCCTCCATCAGAGAATGCCTTTAGGTCACCATACAAAATTTTAAGCATGGTGTTTATCAAAGGGGCTACTAGCCAGGGTTATTTTTCCCATACACCTGATTATTACCATTTGAATAATTGTTGAGTCCCCTGATGAACCTTCTTTGCTGAGCGGAAAACATATTGGGACTCCTTTCTTAATACATGTTATAGAGGATTGGGCACTTATAGAGTGAGGGTTTCCATAGGGTTTCTCTAACGGTGCAGCTGCCCTTTTTCAGGGATATTACCCTGCTTTTTAGGCAAGGTGCTTGTAGGGAGAGTATAGGATCTAAACACTCTAATAGGTATACCACCGCACTGTGTGGATTTATATTGGTGCTACTTTGGCAATTTTTTCTAGTGCCACTATGTAGAGCGGTGGTATACATATTAATGTATTTGTTTCTTATCTATTGTACAGAATCTATCGGACCATCATGACTCCTACGCCCTTGTATTCCTGTGGACTATCTCTATCTTGGATTGTGGCCATTGGGAAACTGTGAGTTGGGTTTATACTCTCTATACGTGTTTATGTAATTTGTATTGGTATTGATAGCTGAAGTTTTGTATCATTTGCATTTGAATCAGTTATTTCTATGTTTTAATAAAATCTGTTTTTTAAAGGTTATGTTTTAGTCAAGATTATGTTAAGTGCAGTGACTTATGGTGGATACTTGACAAACTGACATCTGTTCTGGCAATTTTTCCTCCTTTCATGATCAAGATGATCTCTTCTACATCTGTACATCATGTGGTTGGTAAGCGGGCTTATGGGCAGAATCCACTCCATACCCAGCAGTTGCCAGCTGTTAGCTACAATTGATTCACCTGTAATGGCCAAGAGTAGAGTTTCCACCAATACCAATTATTTACCCACTTAGATACTGAAATTAATGTGTTCAGAGCATCAAAGGAATTGAAAAATGGTGAAACGCGCTGTTCCAGCGTTCAATTGCCCCTACCTCCCACAGCAAGATTGCAAGGTGCCTACCAGTTGTCTTGACAGCATGGAGCTCTATGAAGGCCCCAGGGTTGCCATTAAAATGCTCCTATTGCATAACTATTTGACCATTAGTGGTCAGGTACCTCAAAGGGACAAAAAGAACAAGAAAAAAAATAACAAATGTTAAAAAAAAATAAAAAACCCTACAAGTAAAATAAAACTAAAAAAGTTAAATATAATTGGTATTAAGATCCAAAAATTTAAAGGGGCCCAAAGTATGAAAACTGTTAGGAAAAAAATTCCTTTTTTTCCATAGAACAAACAGAGGCCATCAAATTTTTTCCCGGGCACTAATGAAATGAAAGGGGCCTCTGATTGGTTGCTATGGCAAAAAAGTGAATTTTTAACCAAACATTTTTTCATACATGTGGGCCCCTAAAATTATTTAAAATTAAACTGTAAATACCGAAGGCAAAATTGCATTTTAATTTTTCCTTCCCAAACCCTTAAAAGAAAAAAAAATGAAAATTTTTTTTTATTTCCAAAAGAACCAATTAAAATGACACTTCACCCCAAAACCAAAGCCTTACTCATTATAGATAGAAAAATAAAAAAAAAGTTATTTGGTCTAAAAAAAAGTGTGCAAAAAAAACAAAAAATTGTATGTGCATATTAGAAGTAAGAAAACACACAAAAAATTGTTTTTCCCAGATTTGTACAGACCGTAGAAAAAAAAAGACAGAGGGCGACCATGCATGAAATTTGGCATAACATGCCAAAAATTTATGCAATATAGGCATAGAATCCGCCTAATTTTCTGACAGGGATACCCCTTTTTTTAAAGTTGTTTCCTGCTTTCAACTGAAATGCGTCCAGAAATGCCATAGCGAAGCTATAAATATGCAGCTTCGCTGCGGTTCTATTGCGCCCCGCCTCCTGCACGCCCCCCGAGATCGGGCGCATTACAAAGTACCATAGGCACTATGTGCTGTGCCCGAGAATAGCATGCGAGAGATTTAAAAGTGTAAGAACAGGGCTTTCCCCGTATTGGGTAAAAAAGACGGGGATACTGGCGCAGCCCATTCAAATGTCGCCCAGAATGTCACTTATACTGCACAGTGAGCTCCAAAAAAAACTAAAATAGCTCAAAAATGGTGCAATTGCATTTTATTGTCAAGTTCCAATTCGCAAAGTATCTTTTTCTGGTTTCCCAGTACATTATACGGTACCATTAAAAATGACTAAAACATACCAAAAACTCTAAAAATCTGCTATCGCCTAAATTGTACCGACCTACACAATAAGTATAGGAATCAAGTACCTATATATATATCTAAAAAAAAATCCCCCCAAAAAAAATGCATAAGGAAAATTTAGCCTCTGAAAAG